>OX243811.1:17396011-17498511 GCA_945859605.1 Lumbricus rubellus | reverse complement strand
AGATACGACAAGGCAATCCTGTAGCCTATCATGGACATACGACAGGTAGTTTTCGGTGAATATATTTAAAACGACTCGTCGTATCTCCTAACGGTTAACAGTGAAGAAAGATAAACAATTTTTTGCTACAAAACAAGTCTAAACTCGATTTTTAAAAAAATGAACATACGACAAGATAATTCTCAGGCGACGAAATGCGCCAGGGCTAGGCCTACATATCCTCAGAGATCTATTGTATCTTAATCTTATATGCAAAGTCTATGCTTTCAGTGCTTTTGTTGAAGTAAATATTCTAATGCGCATTCTATTCTATAGCGCATGCATAATATACAGTAGCCTACAACCTATAGAGTGTCTTTAATCTTCTTGAGCAACCCGCGTTAGAGACGAATGCTTACGTAGGTCTGTATAGTCGACTGCTGCAGGTCAAATGCATCACGAGCAGCGGACAACAGCTCAGCAGCAGCAGCAGCAGCAGCAGCAGCAGCCGTTAGTCTGTGTAGCAGTCGTCGATGTCGCCACCATCGCTGGGTGTAGCTAGGGTACTGTGGGCTTATAGAGGACGACGCCACAGTCGGACAATTATATGCAAGGCGTGAACGTTGCTTGCTGAAGCAGTTGATCGAAACCATTGATGTCTTAATTATTATACAGACGGCGTTATTATAATATAATAATAGCCTAATAATTATTATTATTCTATTACTTTTTCAAAAGGTATAGGCCTACGTCAGATCGAGTACAATCATGTTACAAAAGAAATGGCTGTATTGAAAGAGTTAATTAGAAACTCATTGAAAGCATAGGCGGAAACCTAGGGAGGACAGAGGGGACGGACCCCCCCCCCCCCAATAAAAGTTTTTTGGGGACGGCCCATGCATTGGTCCCCCCAATAGTTGGGCGTCAAGACTAAAAAACATTGTAAATTTTTGGGGAGGGGAAAATAGTAATTTTTCGTGGTTTTTTGGCCGGATGACTAAAAAAAGGTCATCAACTTTTTGGGGCAGTGAAAATTAAAAATTTTCCTTGGAAAAATGTCGTACAAAATTTTTCGTCCGTCGAAAAATTTCACGTCTTTTCTTCGGCCACTCGTTCGTCCCCCCCCCCCCAATCTCCGCCCAGGTTTCCGCCTATGATTGACAGCAATAATATTATAGCTATAATTCATCTTTGTTCAGTTAATTCACTTAAAAGTATCATGAAATTGATAATAATTATGGCGTGAGATAAATTCTTGCGATTGCCTTGACTTTCGAGGTTCAACCACTTACCCATGCACGATGCACGCGGGTTGAGTGCAGAGTTGGATTCATAAATTAGTTATCAGGATGATGACTTGCGTCTTATATAGGCCTAGGGTTGCTAAGTGACCCATGGCAGGTCTGACAATATTGAGATTGGCGGCATTGGCCACCTATAGAGGCATACATCATAATTCATCCTGTAGGCTATAACACGTACCTGTCTCAGTACCTTTGGGATACTTAGGCTACCGGTTTCGGGTGTTGATATTTGACTGCATGAGCAAGCGATGAAACAGTTTTTGTTATTAAGCAACACTATCATGATTGTAATACATATAGCCTTCAAAAATTAATGCTCTCTGATTGTTCTGTTTTCCCTGCATCTTCTCTGTTAACCCTCTACCCGTTCATTTTTAAATTTTAAGCCCGTTTTCAGCGGATATTCTTGGGGCAAACGGGCAAAAGATTAAAGCCTCCAGCTATTGTTCGCAACCACTCTTCTGTAGTTTCCTGCGTGGTTTCGTCTCCATAGGCCATTTCTCTGTATCCAATGAAATGAAACCACACCTTGCAAGCTGTAGCTGATAGGCCATCTCATAGAATCATCGACCCTCTGTTGATCGCAAGGCCTATATTATTTTTTTATTTTAAATTTATTTATTATTTTTTTTTTGCCCGAGGTAGTAAGGATCCCTCGGGCTGTAAAAGTGTAAAAGAATAAAATCAGGTTATAGGTTCTCGTCTCCAACGTGCTCAAAAGTGCCTTTAAATGCCACGGCATTAAATCGTTGTGTGCAAATTGACAAACGCTGGAAAAGGTGCATGGTTTCTCTATGGTCGCCCGTTGCCTGTGTCATCCGTCGGCCCAACTCCTGGAGAAATTCTAGTCCTGTCCGGTTGATAGGGCCAAGTGATTCGATGGCCACCGGGATGAATTCGTGCGTAGCTGGGAGGGAAGTGTACTTGATGGTTTTCCGTTCAGCGGCTTGCTCCGCCGCACCACCCGATACTGTCGACGTCAGATGAATGTACGACGTCGCACACGTGTGGATTGCTGTTGCATTCCATGCAATGAATCTACCTCTTGTCCATGGGACCAGTGTGGCTCCATCTGGTCTTTTGCCATCGGTGCGGCTCAGTCCTGACGGTTCTCTTGAACTTGGAATATCCGCCTTTGACAATGCTCTCCAGATAATATCATTTAACGCAGCGTGTCGCGCTGCCCTTCCCATTGACCTATTGCAGACCAGTCCATGATGTCCACCTGGGTCTGCGTTCTCGCCACACTGGCACCGATGTGATGCACAGAGGGTTAATCCAAGGCGAAACCCTACAGCCACCCTAACCGCCTCATTGCTCAATCCCAGTCCGCATGCCGTCAAAGGGATGGTCCCGAGCCAGTCTCCGGCGTGTGCAGCTGATAGCTCGAATTCTTGCCTGGCTGAGTGGATCGTTGCATCCATTGCAAATCTTCATCTTATCGCTGTCAATCAGAGGTCTATCCCAGGTCCTTTGCTCTCTTGGGATCGGCTCCATCACTGCGGGAAGTGAGTCTTTTCGAGCCTCCATCATCTCCTCCCGGTATGCATCGCTCCACTCCTCCGCGACCAGGATGGCGCCCACGAGTCCGGCGGTCGATGCAGCTGACGCCAAATAGGCTGATGATGCCAGCATCGATATCCGCCTGATCCCAAGGCCTCCATCTCTGATCGGGAGCGAAGCTTGCAACCACTGCATGTCGCTCAGCTCGTTGTTCAGTATCTTCTCTAGTCCTATCCTCGTTTGATGGTCCATTTCATCGAGTAACGGGTGATTCCAGCACGGAGAGGTTCGCAGCATGTAGGTCATTTTTTCTGCCCCGAAGCACGATCTTAGCAGCAGTAGTGCTGCCTGTGCCTGGATATCCGTCAGATCCTTCAATACCCGAGCTAAGGTGTTACTATGCTCTTGAAGAGACTCGTCCAGCGCCTTTCCTCTGAAGAGCGGGGCGCCGAGCAGAGTCAATTCATCCCGAGTCCGTCGTCTAAAGTTGTCGAATTTCACATCTTCCACCACAATATTATTATTATTATTATTATGATTATTATTATGATTATTATTATTATTATTATTATTATTATTATTATTATTATTATTATTATTATTATTGCTGTTGTTTTTGATGTTGTAGTTGTAGTTGTTGTTGTTGTTGTTGTTGTTGTGCAGATGACAAGTAGGTCCTTCGATCTCTTCGATGTTAATTCGATCTCCGCGCATCATATCTTCCTTTCCACTGCACAATATCTGCAGTGGTGGTGCCATATGCAGCTAAGGCCTATATGCAATTTCAACATGTCGCGTCAAGGTCATAATGGGAGTCATTCAGCAGATTGAAGAAATTGAATGAAAAGAACATATAAAATTCAAAAGAATTCTTGGCAGGTCTGCACCACATTAGGCCTAGCCTATAGCTATCTCCCAAGTTCAAGTTTGCCTGAATCTCGTTAGTAGGCCTGATAGCAGAATATAATTTCCAGCAAACCAATCAAACAAACAAAATGTCTAACAACATGGCGAGAGGCACGCTCAACAGAGTAGTCACGTGACCAACATAGAGGGATCGTCTGATAACTAATGGCCTACTGTCGTTTTTCTAACACCCCCACTCGACAGTACCCCCATCTAACATTAGTTTCTAGTTATCAAGGCACAAGCCAATCTTATCTCTTAAGTTACACAGCTTGTCCCTTGTTAGAGGCTTGGTCATAATGTCTGCTAGCATTAGGTCACTAGGACAGTACTCCAAGTTAATTATCCCACGAAACTGTAAGTCTCGAAGATGATGATGTCTAACATCTATGTGCTTGGTTCTTGCATTGATTTTCTCGTTGCTTGCAATCTTGATGCATCCTTGGTTGTCCTCATACAGCGTCGTTGATTCAATGCACGGTAAATGTAGATCAGATAACAACTGTCTCAACCGAACCAACTCTTGACTTGCCAAAGAAGCAGCAATATATTCAGCTTCTGTAGATGACAGAGCTACGGATATTTGCTTCTTCGATATCCATGAAATTACTCCTTCTCCGAGCTTAAACAGGTATCCACTGGTTGACTTGCGATCCGATCTGTCGCCTGCCCAATCTGCATCAACATACCCAATCAGTTTCAGATCTCCAACAGCTTCAAGCTTTAACTTCCAGTTAATTGTTTCCTTGAGATATCTGATAACTCTTTTTACTGCAGTCCAGTCACACTGACGTGGTGAATTGACTTTCCGACATAAAATAGAAACTGCGGCTGCAATATCTGGTCTTGTTGTAGTAGCTATGTACAACAATGCCCCCACTGCTTGTCGATATTGTTCATTTGAGCTGAGCAAATTTTCTTCTCCTGTTATATTTAAATAGTCCACTTGCATTGGTGTTGCACATCCATTTGCATTCGTTAAACCAAACTCAGAAATAATTTCCTGAATTTTATTGATTTCAGAAATCAAGTAATTGCCTTGTTTGTCCTTTTCAATTTGAATTCCCAGGTATAAACTGACTTCACCTAAATCCTTGATTTCAAATTGCTGACTTAACATGTTTGCTGTTTTCTTGATCATCTCTGCATTTCCACAGATCAGCAGATCATCAACATATAACAATATGTAAACAATCACGTTGTTGCACTTCTTTGTATACAGACACAGATCAGCTTCACTTTGTTGAAAACCATCTGATTTCAGAATAGAGTCTATTTTCTGATTCCAACTTCTGGCTGATTGCTTAAGTCCATAAATGGCTTTCTTTATTTTGCAAACCTTTTGCTCTTGACCAATTTCTGTAAAACCTTCTGGTTGATTCATGTAGAGTTCTTCTTTGATTTCTCCATTCAGAAAAGCTGTCTTAACATCAAAATGATTCACTTTCAAATTCTTTGATGCAGCAACTGTCAACAATGTTCTTAAAGTTGTATGTCTGGCTACTGGTGCGAACGTATCTTCATAGTCCTCACCAAATTTCTGAGAGAAACCTTTAGCTACAAGACGTGCTTTATGTCTTACATTTCCTTCGGCATCGTGTTTCAACTTAAACACCCATTTGCAGTCTATTGCCTTCTTTTCTGCTGGTAGATCACACAATACCCAAGTTTCATTCTCCTTGTGTGAATTCATCTCTTCTTCTGCTGCTCTCATCCAGTTTTTCTGTTCATTTTCTGTTAAGATTTTCATCTCATTCCATGATGAAGGTTCCTTTCTGATTTCATTTTGAACCATTAATGATAGTCTTTCTGCTGGTATGCCTTTGTTACTTCTGGTAGATCTTCTGGGTTGAACAACATTTTCATCTGTTATTTCAGCGTCAACTGTTTCATTTTTGTCATCTTCATTGACTTGATCAATATTTTCTGTAGGCATCTGAGTTTTGACTTCATTTTCATTTTTAACAGGCTCTGATTTTAATTCTGTGTTCTCTGGATTTATCATTACTTCTGTAATTG
Organism: Lumbricus rubellus; assembly: GCA_945859605.1. Lineage (NCBI taxonomy): Eukaryota > Metazoa > Annelida > Clitellata > Crassiclitellata > Lumbricidae > Lumbricus > Lumbricus rubellus. The sequence goes on along the minus strand of OX243811.1, from coordinate 17,492,800 downwards.
TCATTCCATCTGATTCATGTTCATCAAATGTTACACTGCGACTGATTATGATTCTGTTTGAATCTTTCAACAGCAACCTGTATCCTTTTGATTGTTCACTGTATCCTACTAGGATTGCTTCGATTGCTCGATCATCGAATTTAGTTCTTTTCTCTTTTGGAATGTATGCAAATGCCTTGCATCCAAATATTCTGATATGTGAAAGATCTGGCTTTTCTCCATTCCACAATTCAAAAGGTGTTTTATCTGTTGCCTTTGTTGGCAGTCTGTTTTGCAAGTACACTGCTGTCATAACTGCTTCTCCCCAGTACTTCAGCGGTAGTGCTGCATCGAGTAGCATACATTTTGCCATTTCGATTATTGATCGATTCTTTCTTTCAGCTACTCCGTTTTGAGATGGTGAGTATGGTACACTTGTCTGAAGTTGAATTCCTTCCTGCTTCAGATAGTTTCTCAGCTTATTTCCAGTGTATTCACCACCATTGTCTGACCTTAGAATTTTCGGTTTTCTTTGAAACTTATTACTGACTTCTGCAATGAATTCTTGAAATTTCCCGAATACTTCATCCTTCCTTTGAATAAGATAACATTTTGTATATCGTGAAAAATCATCGATAAATGTCACAAGATATTTGCTTCCTCCTGATGACATTGTTTTCATTGGACCACAAACATCACTGTGGATCAAGTCCAACGGATGTTTTGTGCGATGTGTACTGGCTTCAGGATATGGTTTCTGTGTGGCTTTTCCTTTAATGCAATGTTCACATTTCACCTTTACATTACATTCTTTGATTTGAATTCCTGTGGCAATTCCTTGCTTGTTAATATCTTTAACAGCGTTTGGATCTCTATGCCCTAAACGTCTGTGCCACACATGAATACAATTTTCATGTTTAGTTTCGAACTTGGCCATGTTTGCAACTTCAGGAATATTCTTGCATGACAACTTGTATAAATTGTTTTCAGATTTTCCCACAGCCAACAACTTTCCATTGTATTTTATCGAACACTGGTTACCCGAAAATTCAATTTCCTTTCCTTTGCTTGCCAGTTGCTTCACTGATAACAAACTTCCTGTTAATCCTTGTGAATATAGAACATTTGTGACTTTAATTCTATTCACTGTGCCATTGTCTAAAATGCATTCCAGAAAACCATTTCCAATTCCATCTGCAATTAGACATGTTCCATTAGCAATGTAAATTTTGTCAGACTTCGTTTGGTCCAGTTCTGTAAAGAAATTCAGATTGTTTGTCATATGGGTTGTGGCTCCGGAGTCTATAAACCAGTCACTTGTTCTCTGACCAATGCCAATTGTAAAACTGCTGTGATTAGTGTCATCGTTGCCTGGATCACTCAATCTTTCTGTTACAACATTTTTGGCTTTGTGTTTTAATTTTGGCTGTTTATTTTCTTGCTCCATTCTTGCCTTCCATACTCTACAATCCACTTTTAAATGACCTGCCTTTTTGCATATGAAACAAGTTCTTGTTTCTCTGTCTTTATGCTGTTTATCATGACGATAGTTAGTGCGATTACTGGGTCTCGTATTGCTTGAGTACATTGCTGATTCATCTTTTGCTTCTGTTGAATCATTTTCTGAATCTTTCTTGCGCTTGTATGCATCAACAAGCTTGTTTTTAACATATTCAAGAGTAAGTTCATCTTCCTCTCTGGCTTCTAAAGCTGTTATCAATGTTTCGTACTCATCTGGTAGACCACAGAGCAATAGAGTCGCCACCTGTTGAACAGTAACTTCTTCACCAACACCACGCAATTGCTCAACGAGTTGCAAGGCTGCACTTATGTATTCCTGCATGTTCTGATTATTCTGTAGCTTTATCTTGTATAGCTTTTTACGCAGATACATTTTACTGCTCAGATTAGATCTTTCATGCACCTTTTGTAACTCCCGCCACATTTCCTTTGCATTGTTACAATTGCAAATGTGTATTAACTGGTTATCTTCAACTGATAATGATATTGTGCATTGCGCCTTCTCGTTCTTTCTTTGCCAACCGTCTGGAATTGGGTCAGGTGTGTCGTCATTCACAACTGTCCATAAATCGTCTTTAATTAATAACATTTTTACCTTGAATTTCCAGACTTGATAATTGCTGTTGTTCAATTTTGTTATCGTAAACTTTGTTTCGTTTGATTCCGCCATTTTGTGCTTTTTCTTGACAAGCTGACTCACGCGACTTGTTAGCGATTTTTACCAACGCTCGAACATAGGTTTACTATCGAAACGTTCCGATTACTTTTAAAACCTACAAAGTCGCTGTTCCGAGTCACTGTCTTATTTATAAACTTTTAAGCATTACTTGGTAACTGGCCGGCAGCTGGGCCCATAACCTGATAGCAGAATATAATTTCCAGCAAACCAATCAAACAAACAAAATGTCTAACAACATGGCGAGAGGCACGCTCAACAGAGTAGTCACGTGACCAACATAGAGGGATCGTCTGATAACTAATGGCCTACTGTCGTTTTTCTAACAAGGCCTTGGTAGGCCTGCTTACTGGCTCCAGTGGCGGCGCCTGCAGGATTTTATTTAAATCTGTCGTTTTAATAATTATTGTTTTCGTTGTTACTTTGTGCTATTGATGCGCTATTTGACTGTAAAAATGTAAGCTTATAGCTTGGGTTCAATAAATGAATTTAATTTAATAGTAGACTCAGTAGATGTAGCTTAAGACATCAGATTCTATGGTAGCCTCAAACCGATGCACTGCGCATGCGCACGCGACATAATAATATCAATTTCGCATGTTCCGAAATTTGCTGTCAAAATGTAAAAGCTTGACCCGCTCACTGTTGAAATTTCCACTGCTAAAGAATCGACGCTACGCTCGTGAATAAGCTGGTTTATCGACGGTTTCGCAATTTTTACAGACGACGAGTGATTCAGTTACTCGCTTCTGTTCCGAATCTAGAACCGAGCTTGTTCTCTAACAAACTCAGAATGTTTGTGTAGCAGGTGCTCGCTTTTCTTTCGTTGCCTCTGATTGGTTGCATGCAGAAAGACGCTCTCTGATTGGCTACTTCAAGTTTAAATCTCATCGAGTGCTTCGAGGTAAATTTAAATGTCGTAGCGTAGGAAATTACTACCATAGGCCTAGAATGCTCACGCTTTTGAATGAATTATTTTGCCTTCAGTGATATTTCTTGTCAGTGTAAGTACTATTGGTTATCGCCGAAATATCGTAATTTGTAAAGCGTTGCTTAAAACTATGCATAGAGTTCAGCTTATTTTCTATTTTCTATAGTGCTGTGTCAAGATTCAAGAGTCAAGACAAAATTCGCGAAAACCCGATTCTCTTATGTACAATGACATGTGGTAAAAATGTTAAATTTTCGCGAATTCGAATCCTGAAACTATTTAAGTGTGATTAAGCTTATGTTTGTATATTCTCCACATTGTGGGGCGCGGTGGTGTAGGGGTATGTTCGGGAATGCCTCGAAACCGCAAGGTCGCGGATTCGAATCCACCTCCCGCCGCCGCCGCTTATAGCCTTATATAGGCTCATAGGGACCGCGAACAAGTCCTTCACTCGCAATTGCTCATGCACTTTGGCGTGAAACTCCTATTCATTGTCCACGCTGTGGTCTGGAGCGCCTCTGTGTAGTAATCTTGAAGGGACACTGTAGCAAGTGCTCATATATAATATATATATAAATATATATATATATAATGCAAACTATAGATCAAACTTTATTTATTTCTCGCATTTGCTATAGTGCCCGTACAAGCTACTACTCAGAGGTGCTCCTGACATGCTTGGCTTTGCAATCTTATTAATTGTGGCTTTGCCTTTAGGCTATCTGAAGTGGGTACAGCCTGATTGCCTAGATGACTTTTGATAAACTTGTGTTCATAAAGTAGCTGCTTAAAACCGAATATGTCGCAGATTGTACCGAAGTCTGATTCTGGCACAAAAATATCCAAATGAATTTGAACAGTGTGACATGTGGCTGACATAACTCATAGGTATAAAACAAACAATAAAGTAAATTTGCCAATATCAAATACGCAACAGTTTTAAATGTTACATTCACAATCGATATATGCATGCATGATTTAGTATACATGTACATGTGTTATAACATGTTATTTACTTTATAGTTGTTGTTTAATCCTGCATTTGATGCTTATTTTTAGTTTAAAGAGCAAGAAAAAAGAAGACCGTGTGGTTTCATGTGAAGCACAATAATAATGGCTCAAAGTTTTAATGAATTAACCTGCACAGTTATGACGGAATATCTGAGGGAATCGGGTGAAGTTGAGAAAAAGTGTGTCTATCGGGATATTTTGCTTGTACTTGGACGCAATGAATTCTTGGATATCTTGCTTCGTTTAGACACAGGGAAACAGATAATCATGCTCATTTTAAAAGATGCTGTTGTGTACCAGAGGTTTGCAAAGGAAGGCAAAGCGACAATTAAGATTGCAAAGCCAAGCATGAATCTCATGATTTCAAATTGTCCTCCAGATCGACTTCTATTATTTATAAGAACGCTTCTCATGAAACTGGGAAACGTGAAACAGAAGACGACGACGACGTTCACGGGTCTTCAACGATTAACGTCTGATCTGCCTCGTCAGTTCACCGACATCAGTCCACTGACGATGAAAGACATGAACACAACGCATGAACAGAAGATTAAACTGCAGAAGAAAATCTGTTTGACACCAAGAGCAGGCAAGCGAAAAAGAGAAATAGAGCAAGAGAAAGAAAATGTTATTTTGGATACTAAGGTAAGAACATATACAGTTATAATATTGCAGATTCTTATGCTTTGCACTTTTGATCACTTGTGCTAATTGTGGCATTTTCAGCTTGGTTCCCCTCTGCACTATGGAACAGCATTAACTTTTCGCTTAATACAAGAAAGATCTATACTATTGCATTGAGCTTAATATTAATATTAAAGCTACATTGACGAAATCTTTCTTGTAGGAAAGCCAGTGTCGTAAGTCACTGCGAATGAATCTAAATTGTGAGATGAAGATGCAGCCGGGTTCATGTCAGCCAAGACCCTCGTTAGCTGTTCAGATGAGTGAAGAACAACGAAATGTCTTGAACGCTGTGCTGAGTGGCTCTAATCTCTTCTACACTGGCAGTGCTGGCACAGGAAAGTCCTTCTTACTCAAGCGAATTCTGGGTATGTATTTGATCCAGTTTTTACAAACATTTTGCATGCATGTATTGGAGCATTTGATTGGGCTTTGACCAGCCTCTTGATTGCCCATTTACACTTAAACCTGGCTGACAGTACAGGTTTAAGAGGACATCAATATAAGTTACTCAGACAGTCCGAGGGTGCCATCAAGCAAAGATTTTTTAGCTGCAGAACAGTGAAGGCCTGGAACGAGCTGAGTGAAGAGGCAGTGTCGGTGGATACACTCACAAACTTCAAGGAGAAATTAGGGCAGAAGGGATTTTAAAACATTGTATAAGTGGTGGTTCTCACACAGATCACGAGTCTTCTGAACCACCGTAAACCCTGTTATGTTATGTTAAATGATATTTGCAATTATGCTTGTCATACATACCAATCTCACTTGCGCTTATAATGACAGATGGGCCATCAGCCGGCACCGGAGGGATGTGGGTAGCCTAATAAAGTGTAGTGAATCATATACCTAAAACCTGGTCACAATAGTCATGGGGTGGGATGTTTCGCTTTACATATGACAGTTATTAATCAATTAAGTGTCTACATTTTGTAGGCTGGAGGGGGGGGGGGGTAAAAAGATATTGTGGCCTCATAGGTAAAGTGACTACTTAACTAAATTCAGATCTAATTGTTAATTGGAGATCCAGTTGTTAATTGGCATCCGTAATCGGTGTTCTATTAAAAAGAAACAGTACCAAACTAAATGAATAGAGTATATTATAATTGCAATTTTATAGAATAACAAATCTAACCACTAATTAAAGTGTAGAAAAGGAATTGCCTGAATGCTTAGCTTTCCAGGCTGTGATGTCCTAATGAAAGGCAGTATGGCATTCAGATTTGAAGTAAGGGCCTGGACCATTCAGTCACACTTTAACCCTATCGCCCCTGAGCTCCCACAGCAAAAGTGAGATAACCCTAACGCCCCACGCGAAAACGCCTATAACCCTGAGCTCCCTGGCAAAAAATCACTAACTTCGGAATGCATGTAAACTGACATTTCACTGTATCTGATAGGAAGTCTGATATATAATTAAAGGTTTATGATAGCTAGCTATTATTTTAGCACTATAATTGCACTTTACGGTATTTTTAGTGCCAGAATTGCACTTTACCACCCAATAATTATAGGCTATGCCACCATCGCGAATGCACAAGAATGTACCAAATAATGCTTGTTGTATAGTGGCGTCCTCATCACTTTCCGATTCAACAGATTCATCTCCACTGTTATCACTGGCTGTAATTCTTTTATTACTGTATACCTGTCCAAGGGTACACCGTTTTCAATAAAATGTTTTTTTCGCAACAGATGTTTCATTGGAACTGCTATAGATACTTTGCGTTTCAACATTTTCAACGGCTGTGGTCGTGTTTATTTATGCTACTCCACTGCATGAAACTCATTTGAAATTGACCTTCAAGTGACGTAATTAGACTAAAAGTACGTCACTTCCTGCCTGAGTCAATGCTGGATTGAAATAAACATACCTAATTACCATAGCCGTTACACAAGCCATGCGGGGATGACGTATAGACGCAATGCCGAAATATCGGCCTTACGGGGATAAGATAAAGACGATCAAGCCGATATATCGGCCTTACGGGGATAAGATAAAGACGGTCAAGCCGAAATATTGGCCTTACGGGGCGAGAGGGTTAAGTCTTGAATCCAACAGTGAAACTGTAGCCATGCATGTCAGTTGTTTGTTTTGCTCATATCATTTAGTTTGGTCCACTGGTCATGCAGTAACAAAAAGGTCACTGTGCTTAAAAACTCTCTGAAACATGACTGAACATTTTAAACGAGCAACTTAAGTTGAAAATGTATCTTGATCTATTTTGGTATAAATAGTGAAAAATCTTTAGGCGGTAGACTTTGTCGGACAGATGAATCATGAAGAAAACAACATTAATTGGAGTGACTTATTATGGCAGTGAAAAATTAGCAGTAAGTAAGTAAGTAAGTATTGCAGAATATAGAATGACTGTCAGCCTATCATGTGGCTGGATACAATGACATTACTGTCTGAAGTATAGAAAATTTGAACCATGCAGGAGAAATCCCAAGTCTAAGTCAAAGAAATTCAATAATGGTTTAATGTTGCATGGGAGTATATTGGAAATGTTAAATAAGCTGATGAGAATCACATTTTTAAACAGAAATTATGTATATGTTTTAAAGTTGGTATAATTTAACTCCCTGACCAGTGTAAATTCAATTAATTTCTTAGATTTTTGCTGTGTGATGCTGGGCTTGTCTTTTCAGGTGCTTTGCCTCCTCAATACACATTTGTCACCGCAAGTACTGGTGTGGCTGCTTGCCACGTTGGAGGAACGACGCTGCATGCTTTTGCTGGTAAGCATATTCCAGTAGCCACTTTATGTTTTGAACATATCAGCTTTTGATCATTGTGGTTAGTTATAATGAAAGTGCTGTGATTTAAAGTTAAAGAGACTTTAGTGGTTGGGGTGGGGTGCTAAAACATTTGGCCAAAATATTAGTTTGCCAAAGTAAAACAAGGTCAGATTAATGCTTTGATTCCTTGAATTCTTGTGAATTGGGAACGACTGTGGCAGCATGGCTATGGAATGGGTAGCAAAGGGTTTTCTTCGGTAGGATGAGATCAACAGAAAAGTTGATGTGAAGTTTGTCCACAGGTGTAATCATTCGTTCATTTAGGAGATCTGCATGGCACCCCTTCAAGGAACCTTACTATTCAGGAGCGCTCCTGATCCAACTCTGGCTGAATCCTAATTTCTATATTTGTACAGTGAACAAGTGATGAAGGATTTCTTATAATAGTATATGAAAGTATAAAAAATATGAATGGTTGCCCCTTTCTTGTAAGTTGAATTTTTGTAGTCAGTAATTTGCGAAGACTGGTGCACATAGACTGGGGTGTCCGGACAATTCGGAGCCGGACAATTCGGAACGGACAATTCGGACCGGACAATTGGGAGCGGACAATTCGGAACCGGACAATTCGGAACCGGACAATTCGGACCGGACAATTCGGACCGGACAATTCGGACCCGGACAATTCGGACCCGGACAATTCGGACCGGACAATTCGGAACGGACAATTCGGACCGGACAATTCGGAACCGGACAATTCGGACCGGACAATTCGGAACCGGACAATTCGGAACCGGACAATTCGGACCCGGACAATTCGGACCCGGACAATTCGGAGTGCATACCGGTATACAAATTGTGAGCCACTGACAGGCGCTAACGGCGATCAAACTTTTATTTATTTAAGCCTATTTGGCCCTATTACTTCTTGAGTTGCAAACAATCGTGTGAAGTAAAAGCATCAGAAAAATCAAAGGCCTACGGCGATTAAAAAGCAGTGTGGCATTACAGTTCTCTGATCTTGAAGACCCTAAATTCAACAACTTAAATTAAGAAACTGTGTTTAGAAGTTATTGGCCTATGCACTAAATTGCAAAATTAGAAGCAGCTCAATGAAATCAGTCAGTTAGGTTTCAGATTGCAGGCTGTCTGTTTAGTTTGATGCTAATTAAGATTACTGCATAGGCTAACTTGTACATGTAGCAAACAAACACATGCAGCGCGTTTGCAGGTGTTGAATTAAAGAAAAATTGTTGTAATTATCATCATTATTATTATTACTTTTTATATTATAGGCCTAAACACATATTTATTCTCATCAACAAAAATTCCAAACAGAACAAATCAATTTCACTGAGACCAACCACCCTCATCCATGTCAATTAGGGGCTTAATAAAGGAGCCTGTGAAAGCCACAGCGTTAAGGCGATGTATATTCATTATTACTGTTATTATTGTTGTTATTATTATTATTATTACTATTATTATTATTATTATTAATTATTATTATTATTATTATTACTGTGTACGTGGATTCCCTTTTCTTGCAAATACCATAATATAGGCCTATTATTATAGTCTCATACCATGCGTGATTTGTCCATTTTGAAGTGCCTATGTCTTTCCAAATCTACCTTTAATGTCAATGCCAAGTGAGGTAACGTAATGTAAATAAATAGGCTACTCATCACTTGCGTAATATTATGTTTAGGCCTACGGTTACTTTGAGAACAAAAAAATAATTTTCAATTTTTAATTGAATTCGAATGCGCAGTAGTCTCTCCGGTCGACATCTGTATACGGGGATGGTGATGAGTATGAAAATCTGGTCTAAAAGTTAGAGTCCCATCATTAAATTTGGCTGCTACGAATTGTCCGGTCCGAATTGTCCGGTCCGAATTGTCCGGTTCCGAATTGTCCGGTCCGAATTGTCTGGGTCCGAATTGTCTGGGTCCGAATTGTCCATGCCAGAATTTACTCCAAATTGTCCGTCTCCGAATTGTCCGGTCCGAATTGTCCGGTCCGAATTGTCCGGTCCGAATTGTCCGGTTCCGAATTGTCCGCTCCCAATTGTCCGATCCGAATTGTCCGTTCCGAATTGTCCGGCTCCGAATTGTCCGGGAACCATAGACTGGTGCACATAGACTGTGGGCCTTTGCAACCATTGATAGATAGGAAGCGGGTGAGCATGAAAGTATTAGGTTTTTTGGGTTATTTGTTATGATTAGAGTTCTCATTTTTCTGTAATATAATTAGTAAGTTATGTAGCACCTCTTCAAGAAAACTTGCAATTTGTTGCAAGAGGTGTTCTCAACCTGGTAGTATAGTAGTCCCCAAGGTCAGTTGCTCAGGAAACTGGCTGGATGAGTTAGCGACTGACTTTGCATATTAGTCAACTAAATCTTGTCCACTGACTAAGTTACTTAGCTTGTCGAATGGCTTTCCAACTTAATATTGGCATCTTAGGTAATTCAGTATGTCTAGTACAGTTGTGACCTAATAATTACTGCATTTTACAGCCGACGGTACTAGCAGACTAATGACTGTGAATGTTAATGAGAAGAAGGCGACAGATGGACTCGAATGTTATAATTATTAACCCTTTACCCGTTTGCCCCGAGAATATCCGCTGAAAACACGGGCTTAACGGGAAAAATGAACGGGTAAAGGGTTAAAGAAGTAGAACAGTCCGAGGCTGCAGTGCAGGTCACTGTTCAGTCTGAAATTCATTCTGTATTCATCATTAATCCGTTGTGTATTGATCATTATTAATCCATTTATCATTGAGCATCAGTTGAACAGTTTAACCCTTTAGGGCCTTTACTGACCACAGTGTAGTACCAATGCAATTGTATGATAATCAGACTTGTACAGTTTTTGGTTCTACGTTGTACTGTTGGATAATCTACCATTTGAAGATACCATGTTGGAAATTACAAAAATTTGACCACAAATGTGCCGAAGTGAATGTGCAGAAATTCTGCTGAAAAATTCCGACGAGCCAAAATTCTGCTGCATGAAATATGGATTTGACGCTGACAGGTTGAAACTAGCCAGTAGCCGTGCTGACCTGTTCGCTTGGTCAATTTCTAAAAGTATCTGAGCATGTATATAGCACTGGTTTTTGTTCATTAAGGGAGCTGTATAATTTAACGAATTGTGTACATGCATATACATAACAAAAGTCTATTAGTAGTTTTTGCATATAGATCATAATTTATATAGTCATTTGCATACCTGCATGATAATGATGATGTTGAGGCTTGTGATAAATAATGGTAATGGACGGCGATTTGCTTTCAATGCAGGTATTGGTTGTGGTGAGGCAGAGTTGAGTCGCTGCATAGAACTTGCGTCTCGACCTGTTTTCCTGCAGCAATGGAAGGACTGCAAACATCTCGTCATCGACGAAGTGTCGATGATTGATGGTCGCATGTTCGACAAGCTGGAAGCTGTTGCCAGGTTTTTATGGACTTTTTATTCCCTGATAGCTTTCATTTGAATAGATTGCTTCTGCTGGTCATTTTGTATGCCAGGCACACTGTCACTTTATGCGTTGCATCCTCCTCAGTCTATCCATTCACAGAGAGACTGTGGAAGTGTTGTTAATTACGGTAAGTGGTCATGGTATGCATGAACTGAATTCCAAAGTAATGGATACATGCTAATCTCTTCAATTAATTACCAGTATTACCATCTTGCATATGGTATTACCCTATTTAGCTTAGTAGCCCAGTTTTTGGCTCTTGCAGAGTGCTCATCAAATTGTGAACGAAGGCATGAACAAAACATCCGTTGCTCCTTTAGTGACATCTTCTGATTTCAAATCGCTGAAATACCTTGCGACCGCTGGTCTGCCATCATTAATCAATACTGTATATTCGACTTGTATGACTCAGTTTCCTTCATTTCTTCTGCTATCACTGATGTATTTGTGTGACTTGGTTGTTATCAACTGTTTGCTAAGAATCTCAAGATCACCTCATGCTCAGCTTGACTAACAGCCACCGAAATCTATCTGCCACAACATGATAGACTGGATACATGGGACAACTCGAGTGCTTAGAACACTGCTGGGTCAGGAAAGAGAAATGCATCTAGTTATCTAAGTGGCAAGAGTTTTCATGACCAGTGCATTTTTTACTGTATAAAATTAAGCACCCATTTTTTAATATATATCATGTCTTAAAAATAGATTTAGAAAGAAAATGCAGTCGGTTGTGCTTATAATGTACCTTATTTATGCACTGTGGTTCTGATTCTATGGTGGAATGATTTGTTTGTTGGAATTACTAGCTTTACTCCAATACTGTGTTGAGCAACAACTGTTGTTTTCCTTTTTCAGAGCTGTTCGTCAGAATAACAAGCCATTTGGTGGCATTCAGCTGATTTTATCCGGTGATTTCTTACAGTTGCCACCTGTGACTAAGCCAGGAGCTAAACGTGTGTTTGCGTTTCAGGTTCAGTCAGATATTTCATTTGTCACTCCATTCAACACCATTTTCTCTCTAATTCTTATTAAAAGTTTGAATTATATGAGAATATTGTGCATATTTAGTTGAAATTAAGCAAGCATGAAGTATGTAACAAAATAAAATTTGCAGAATGTTACAATTATTGAGCAGCTCGACGGCCTATCTACGATGATGTTAGTAGCTATTATTTAAATAATTGCATGCAATTTTTTTTTATTAAGTTGCAAAATGGATAAAACAAGATTGAAGAAATCCTCAAGTTAACTGTTTCTCTTGGTAGTTGAAGAAGCTTCAAGTGACTTAACATATTGTGAAAATATCATTTTCTTCACATAAAATTTGATCTTAATTTGACAGTGAATGCATGTTCAATGTTATTTGCTTATAATGCTTATTTTATTTCACACTTTGTTTTTTTAGTCTGTGTCATGGAGGAAATGTATAAACAAATACTTGGAGTTGAAGGAAGTGCACAGACAGGTTGACAAGAAATTTGTCAACATCCTTCAAAACATTCGTCTTGGAAGGTTGTTGTGAAAATTATTTTGCTTGCTTATATTGATTCTCGTACACATGATATTTCAAACATCCGTAGAGCTCATATGCTTGGATGAATTCAGTCATTTATTTTAGATAGGCATGTGATAAATATTGAACCTTTTAGCCCCCCGAATTCGCAACACAATGTTAACCCTGAGCTCCCAAGCAAGTCTCGTACATTTTTGACATTTTAATGTCAAGTACAGAGACAGAATGCAACTCATGTTGTCGCTTTATCGTTGCATATTGCATTGACAATCGCACTGCAGTAGAGTAATTCAACTCGTCTTGACTGTTGGCTTTGTTCATCCATTCTGAAGCATAATAATCCTTTTGTTTGGGGTATCTCTCGCTGCTCTTCATGCAGATTTGTCATTGTGGTCATTCGAATGTGGATGTCTGGTGATACAAATATACGGTAGTGTCGGGTGATACAGACATAGTGACAAAAAGCCCAACACATTAGATTCGTCATTCAAATCTGATGGCAAATTACGCACATCTGGTTGATTGACGGGGGGTTGAAAAGGAATGCTCAGTGGACTAAATTATTCATGCCATCTGGATACATTACCTGAGCTCACTGATATAGGCATTTCTGTAGCCATCATCATCATTTTCACAGTCAGAATCTCATTGCCAGTTGTTGTCAAACTGTCACTATAATTATATGATCATAGCAACAGCCTTGGCTAACGAATGTCGTTTTTTTACACACCACAGTTTTGTTCGTTTAGACTTTTCCTGGGTTAAATCTCACACCATAAACAATCATACTGATACGAATTCAAAACAATATTAAGTTTTTTTAGCTGCCTGGGAGTATTTCCTGTAAGGTACAGGCATTCTGGGACCAAGCCAAACACAGATGTGCGACCAACATGGACGATATATTATGAGATTGTTAATAAATCTTTGCTTTTATTGTGCTTTAGATGTACAGATGAAGCCGTAGATTGCCTGAAGTTAACAGCCACTCGTCGAATCGACCAAGATGGGATCACTGCCACTCGACTCTGCACTCACAAAGACGATGTTGATGACATTAATAAATTTCAGCTGGAAAAACTTGACAGTTAGTTTTCTTCTCAAATATTCTACAGCATAAGGATTTGATTGATTCAGTATTGTTTAACGTTAAACAGTTTTAGTAGTACGTAGCTTTGTGCTGGTTAAAATAGAGAATGACAGGACAGTGGTAAATGTTATTTATAGAAGATCTGAAGATGATGATGATAACACAGATTTCTATGATGCCATAACATGGCTGCGTGCTGATACACGGCTACCTCACACACAACTAAGTGGAATAGATGTTAGAGAAGAGAAAAGTTGTAGTTTGGATTTGAAGGAATCTGAATGAATGTAATGTTAGTTTTAGTTTGATTATATTGACACTGATAATGTTGGTTCTAAGCATGAATAGTTAACGTGAAACTGATGTATACCATTCACACCTATGGCATTTCCTAAATATCACTTTGCGCACGTGCACACACACTCGCTCACTCACTCACTTTCTGACTGCATGTCTTCTTGAAAGTTAGTGTCCATCTTTTTTGTTGCATATTTAGCCAAAGGTAATTTATTTCGAGCAGCAGACAGTGACTCGATTCACGCGTTGACAGCAGATGAACTTTGTGCAGCTGGATCAGTGCTAGAACTGAAACAAGGTGCTCAGGTAAGAGAAAACTTAAAAGATGGATGCAGTGGGTGTCCCACAGGTGAGTGTAGTAAATATGCTAGAGTATGGAGAGAGAAAAATGGATGATGGAGTAATAAATTTAATGGAAGCTGTCGTTTTATCCAATAAACTTGCGTGAATAAACATAATAAAATATTGAGGCTAAAAGTTTAGAAAACAGTGAAAACTATGTATTTTCTGAAAAAGACGATTTTACAGCACACCATTCCTTTCAAAGGTTAGCATATAAATTTTTTCTTCTGAACGGAGATCAATTCAAAGAATGCACATATCAATAATGGAGATATGTGTTTGAGACTTGGTGTCTAATTAGGCCACCAATATCCAATACTCGGTGTTGAAAGGTAAGTGGTTGAATCAACGCTGCTGCGTCCAACGATTGCCAATTGCTGTATAAGGCAGTATTAGATGATGATGATGTCTATAAATTTTCATTGTATCCTGAGATTTCCCAGCGGTAGCAATGATGGCTCGATGGTTATATGAACGATGCAGAATTTACTGAAGATGATTATTTCTTATTATTTTTATTATTTCTTATTATGATGTTTTGATCTTAAAATGGTTTAATCGCTATGTTTGTCTGTCATTGTGAATGCGAGTATTCAACATCTTTGATGGCAGTTTAAGTTTTGTTGATTAGTGTTGGCACTAACGTAGACTGTGATCAAGTGATCTTTTGCTAACTATCAATTTTGCTATCTGATATTATATGCAAGATACAGCATAATTAAAAATGGAAATGGGTTTAAACCTTGTGCCCACCATGTCTAATACTCGATATATCTGTCTATTTTCAGGTGATGCTTACCAAGAACTTGGATGTTTCGAAAGGTTTGGTCAATGGAGCGCGAGGAGTTGTTGTTCGTTTCGACTCTGGCACAAAAGGTTCTTCATCAAAATACTATTTTATACTTGTTTTGTGTTAGACTGGAGAGACATTCGGTGTACAGGCCAAGTTTCTGGAATTCATTTCGTCAGTATGTTCTCTGTAGAGTGTTTGTCTTGTCCAATCATACATAGTTTGGTGCTTGTAATATTTATTTTTTTATAAGCTAAGCTTTAATGGAGATCTATTACATCCTCAATTCCTCATCTTAAATGGCCATTCAGGTATTTCATAAATGATCCTTGGGATAATTCAACGGTGGGTCAAAGTTTTAGAATTTGCTGTTCAGTTAATTCTTTTAAATCTTTGCTGCTCTTAGCCCCCTTTGCCGGGGAAGACGAGATGACTCGTTCAAAAACAATCTAAGCACGTTTAAATTCCCCAGTTAAGGGATAAGAAATGGTGAAGGTACAAGCAAATGGGACTGAGAGCACTCCCATTCCCACTAAGCATAGGGGTCAATTAGTTCGTGTACCAAACAGGTCAAGTAGGTAAGTTGGAACAATTTCAAAAGCTGGCGTCGCCATACCAAGGAAACGACCCTGCATTCAATACGCTGATGGACAGTGCAGAACTTCTAGCACGTAATTTGAACACCTGGCTGTATTTGACCAATAAGGCATTCAGCAGAGCATGTAATATGGTTCAGGAAAGCTAGCCAACCAGATGGTAAGCCAGAATAAATGGACAGATAATAATCGTCAGGGTGAGCTGTTAAAAGTGTAATTGCAGCACCAGTTGAGAGAGAGCGAGTGAGCAATGATGTGAAGCTGATAAAGCAGGAGCAACTGAGGCGACGTGAGTAAGTGCCTGGCTCAACAGAATGCCAAAGTCTTGGACCGAAATCGAGAAATTTTAGTTGACAAATTCAGTAGAGAGGTCAATCAGGTTAAGCTTTTATGCAGAGTTCTGCACCAAGAACAGCTTTTGAAAACTGTTATGTTCATGTATCTATGTTTTTTTCATGATAAATCAGTGTGCACTCATACATGGAAATTATGGTTGTTTAAAAACATCGAGATACTGATTCAACAGCATTTGTGTAATAAAACTTTAATTGCAGGCTTTCCAGTCGTGAAGTTCATAGGTGGACTGGAAATGGTCGTCTATCCTGAGAAATGGATCATTAGGCTGCGTGGTGGTTCATCTGTGGAGCGTCGGCAGCTGCCTCTAAAGCTGGCTTGGGCAATATCAATACACAAGAGCCAGGTATGTATTGATCATCACATCCAAACAATATGAAATGGGTTAAAATCGTGTTGATATAGATGTATCTAGCTGTTTGTTTTGTATGCGATTAATCGATTAAAATTATTTCAATCAGTACCAGCTCTATTCTTTATTATTGACTTTACTACCATACCATTGCAAGGGTGCCTCACAGACCAGTGGACTGGATAAGAATAACTTGGGTTCCTGATGCAAGGTTGAGTCTGCCATCTAGCGACCCTAGTACCTGGTATGCCTATTTACAGTCAGCTGGATGAGGAGGGACACCGAGTCCTTAGAATGACTTTAGGCATCGTTGTTCATATGTGGCATTTTGATCTATGACTGGCAGACGATGAATAATTGTTCCATTGTATGCACCCAGTGACTTCAAGTCTAGTAAAATATGTCCATCAGTGGTGGACCACTGGGCAGAAATCAGTGAACCATCCACACTCTATGCTGCTTGGTCCAGAGATGCTATAAAATTTGGTTAGGATCCTAGTTGTTGGGATCCACAAGTGTGGGCCCGACACAAGCAATAGTTCTCATACAGTTAGTCCAACTAACTTAGACAGTACCTATTATTCCCCTGTAAACTGACTGGTTCTTGTGGCTTCTGTGTTTTGCAGGGCATGACTCTCGACTGCGTTGAAATCACTCTGTCTCGAGTATTCGAATGTGGCCAGGCATACGTCGCTCTTTCTCGTGCCAAAAATCTTGATGGACTTCGCATAATAGACTTTGATCGAAGATGCGTGAAGGCTGATGGTCAAGTTTTAGAATTCTACAGACAAATCGCACAAAATGTGTTTTAAAAGCTTTTACCATATAGCACCAAACATACATTGATCATCACCGGTCATGATAAGCACCTACATTGATCGTCATCACCGATACCGGTCATGATAAGAACCTTTGACTAGCTTTGTACATTATTATCAGAAACGACAAGTCTTGTGCTTTCATCGACGTCTTCAGGAATAATTGACTGATCGGAAAGAAGTCGTTTGTTTTCATCGGATTCGTCTGGATCATTTGACTGCGACGCCCACTTCTGTTGATTTCCTGATCCAAACAGGACGTAGAATAGAGCGCCAAAGACATAGACTCCGAGGGCAATGTAGAACACTTTCTGCCACTGGACACGCGTTGCCTGCATCATGTAAACAACTTCATCCATTATTATGAAAATTCTGCATTCATTCATTAATTTACTAATTATTAATTTACTAGGCCAATTCTGCAGTAACCTGTATTATGTAAAATCTAGTAATGAAGGCAGTGTAATCTGTGAAACATGTTGTCTAAGAAATAAATTGGCAAGTCAGGAAGTTTGGTTTCATTATTGTACAATTCTATTTAAGTTGCTATAAATTCCTTAAAAGCAACTGGGAAACGAAACCAATGCAGCTCACCCTTATAGTGTTAATTGCACTAAGCATGCAAATCAGCAAGGAGGTTAAAAGTGTGACGATTTTCTCACGTTCTGTAATTCCTTAACTACAGGACTATAATTATAGGCCTACGAGGGTCTAGCCCAAAAAGCGAATGTTCAACCAGACAACAGAAGAGAATTCTACTACTATCGTCTTAATGTCTGACCCCGAGAACATGTGCAAACTTTGTACTGTTTTATTTAATATATTGATTGAAAACTACACAAAACATTGCACCAGAATTGCAAAAATATCTTAGAAGTCAGGAATGTTTTTGAACATGCTGGCCATTTCTTGTTTTCATCTTATACAAGTATTACTTTTAAATGTCAAGGGTTCAACTGTCCATACAGCTGCTGTATCAGTTCTAAAAGTGAAGAGCAAACAAATGTAATGCACATCCTGACATAGGTGCGGTTTCTGGTTTATCAGGGAACAATTCTTGCCACTACAAAGTCAACTAGTTTCATAAAAATTAATTCATTCATGCAGCAAAAGTTAAAGACATTTACATGTGGTACTTGCAGTCAGAAAGTAAAATATAACCGATCATTCACCGATTTGTGTGATTCACATGTGAGAAGAGTTTCAATGTTTGGTGTTTGCTTGTTTAAAATATTGAAAAATGTTGATATCAAATGCATACCTCATGAAAAGTTAATGCTCCTACAACCTGTGGTCCTACAAATCCTGGAATGGTAGCCAGAGTGTTCGTCAAACCCATAAGCGTTCCTAAAATATTAACGTTTACGTTCGGTAAATCAGAGCACCTACGGGCACTGGTCCCTCGGTTGATGATGATGATGATGATGAAATCAGAGTAAAAGCAAAACACTGGTATTTACAATTGTATAGCTCTATTGTTTGACATGTTCAGCTCTCATTGTCCAGCAATGGCTTATTGGCACTTAAGTATTCTAAGAGCAGCTAAATACAGTGGATACATTCCAAACATGAAAGTCACTCAACAGGCACAAAAGACTAAATTATATAATTTTAAATCTAAACTACATGAATTTTTAAATCAGAAGTAAATGACAGCCAGTTTGTGAAGGTGGGATAAGAAGTGAAATGCCAGTATATTAAATGCAATAGTTTATACTTTTCATAAAAGACAGTACTTTCTCGATGCAAAAATTTATCATGAACCAACATGCACAAAACCAATCAAATTTTTGATAATAATAATTATATTTTGGAGAATAATAATTATATAATTTTAAAGAACACACATCCAATTTGCAGCAACACCTAAATTATCATTTGATCTCAATCCTAAATCAATTTATGGATAAAAGAACTACTGTCATTGCTAAAAATATAATGAACAAAAAGGCTGGTGTAAGGGTCAAATTTTGGTGCACGAAAGTTAAATTCAACTTGAACAAAATCATCTAAATACCTTCAAAGTTACTTTTTCTCTCAAAATCTTATGTTTTTGTATAACATAATATATAATTATAGATTTAAATTGTAATCTGTAGTAATCCAAGAATTGAGAATTTATCGTTTTCTTGCAACTGAATAATCCAACGTACACATATATGTTGTTGTTGTTGTTGTTGACTGGTTTCACTGTGCAGAACAAATTCAGATTACCAAAAAGGTAGAAACCTATGAGGTACCTGCTACGAGGTAGGCTGATATTAAAAGAAGAAGAGTAGTTAAATGAGAGAAAAAAACCAGGTAGCATAAAGAACACCGAAGAACCAAATGAGGAAGATGATGATATGGTATACTAACCAGCATAAGCTGGTGCAAGATCCAAATGGTTAACGCCATATCCTGACATTGCTAATCCAGATAATCCAACGGCTCCAACAACAAGGGCAACAGTGGCAGTTCGATTGCAACCGGTGAAGCCAGCCAAAACGAGAAATATGCCAGGCAGAAGAAGACCTGAAATACAGATATGCACACATGCGGACATCACAACAGCATTAACACAAGCGATGCATGTAGTACGCAACTACTTTACTACTAGCAGGTTCTAACTATTTCACATGAAAATGCTTATTAGACATTTGCAACTTGTCACACCTTTAGACTTGTCAAGTGGCTAATTTTAATTGTCTCTGAGAGATTCATCAATATCCTGCAAAAAATTCCTGTGCATATATAGGAATATATATATATATATATATATATATATATATATATATAATATATAATTATATAATATATACCCGGTAATGGTATGTAGTATGTTTATGTATCTTATGCATGTATCTTCACGGATTAATTTTAGAATTCGATCTAACGTAGAGTTAACTGCAGACTTAAAAATGGAGCCTGTAGTTATAATAGCTGTGGAGTTCATGGATGACAGACAATTACAAACACTAAAGGAGGTGCATTCACCTGTGAAGATAAGCTAGGTTTAAAAAATTATCTTTACCATTTTTGGCATATTAAATCACTATTTAATGTTTAGAGTTCCACTTGCACTAGTTAGTATCTTATAAATGGAAGCTTTATAACTCGTTAACTAACCAGTAACACCAAAGAGCTTCCTCGTATTCTGTGTTGTTAGGTAATGTCTCCTTCTCAAAAGATCAGCTATCACTCCACCTAAAGTCATCACAATCCAGTTGGCCAAGTATGGCAAACCAGACAAGACACCATTCTGTAAGACAAAGCAAGCTTCTCGATGAATCTGACTGGAAATGTAACGTTGCCTTTTACTCACGAGAGATGAAAGCTCACACTCTATTTTATATATACTAGTATATAGCTTATATTAGACAGTTGTGCTTTGCTAATCTTCTCACATGAGCAGCTAGTAGTGTTCAGTTCAACGACATTGTGCGATAGCAGAGATCATTAGCGTCACCCTCCTCCTTTATCCACGCTTGGCACTGGCAGAATGCAACCAGTTCACTTGGGCGGCTTGATGTCAGTCATTGAAGATCACAAGAGGAGGGCAGTTCGCTTGCAGCCCTTGCATCTGTTGAAGTTCAATATTGTAACACACGTTCGAGTGGTTAATTCCTTTACTGGCAACCCAGATTATAATCATCAACTTTTGTATACGATTATAAGCGGGTCGACCAGTAAAGGGGTTAATAGAACATTCCTTTGAAAATAGTATTTGGTCGACGATCCTAACCATGCGCATTTGTTCAAGTTTGATATCGTAACATTCCTTTGAAAATAGTATTTGGTCGACGATCCTAATCATGCGCACTTGTTCAAGTTTGCACAAGTTTTGTCAGAATCAGTCAAGTGTGTTGCATTGTATAGCAGGCAATAAATAGCAGACAATTTAGGTAAAAACGATAAAAACTGTCTTGCCTGTGCAATGTTGAACTTGAGAACATCCTTCATATACATTGGAAGACATGTTAAGAGCGTATAGTAGCCCCAGTTGTTGGCGAAATGAGCCGCTGCACACGCCCATACTGGAAGTGACAACAGAATATCTTTCCATGGTGTAGACAGATTCTAGAACAGTTTAATGCAGAAGAATTTTATGGCTGATAAATGTAATTGTTATAGGCCACAATTTTGAGAGGTTTTCTTTCAGCTTGCTTATTCTTTTAGGTTTCTTTTCTGTTTCATTTGATGAACCGCTTGAAATAACCAGATTGCAGAGTATGTTTGTAGTGCCATTGAATGATGCCTAGTCATGCAGTGTTTAATCTAGTACTCCCTGCTTTGGGAGGAGGCGAATCAGGATTTCGGGGGGACTTCGGCCATTTTGGGCGGATGGCAACCGATGAGCCTGGACATCAACGACATCCTTAGACCGGACATTTTTCTGACGACCTTTTCTTTTAAAATATATATATATAAACTCCCGTTACTTTAAAATCTGATGACCTTTTTAGTCTTTCTGCAAAATTTTCTGAAAACATGCCCATTTCCGTACTTTATAATCTGATGAGCTTCCCCACCCCAGAGACTACTAGATTAAACACTGCAAAGTAATGGCACAACAAAAGTTCCGAGCCTAAACCTTCCTTCCTTCCCAGGTAAATATGCTAGCAGAAATGTAAGTAGAGAGCCTGAGTAATTTTGTCAGCTGCTGCAGTGGTCACTTAGTGCACTTAACCAGTGAAGCCTTCAATCAAACCCAAAGATAACTCTTCTCTTATTTATTCTATCTATTTTATCTTATTTATATTTCCATGCAACATGAAAAAGGGGGTATTAACACTTTCAAAGTTTAAACAGGTTAGCAAAATGCAAGACATTCTCTTTCAATCTGTATTTGTTAGTGGCTGCTACATTAATGAATTTTGCAAGAGTATTTAAAGATTGCATTTTATCAAAACATTTGTGAAGCTGAATGAAATCAAAGAGCAAGTATCGAAAAGCATTGCTTGACTTGAATTTTCACATTTAACAGCACTGTCATAAACTTAATGCACAACAGCTAATTGTATAGTAATGTATTTGGTTGTTATAAAGAGGATTCTCTCAGCATTTCAGAAGCACTCCCAGTGCAAGCAGCCGCAGCAGAAAAGACAATTTGAGGTGAGAGAAAGATGAGGAAAGACTGCCGAAAAGAAAAATTTGTTCTAAACCCATTAGTTCTTAAATGTATTCATTTACTGTTTCTTTCGTACTTTTAAAAGGGGATTACTTGGAATAAGCTTACATCCCGAGTGTTCAAAGTAGTACCGAGGTAGTTAGTAATGGCAACATGCTATAAAAACTTAGTCTTAGTGTCACACAAAGTCACAGATTTTTAGTAACATGTTACAAATGACATATTGTCACATAATACCAACGATGAATCATTTTTCCTGATCTTGTCATGGTTTCACCACATACATTGTTGTGTATCATATGCATTTGTGGGGCGCGGTGGTCTAGTGGTGGCGTCGTTGCCTTGGAGCCGGAAGGTCCGAGGTTCGAATCCACCTCCCCGCGTAAGGACCTTGGGCAAGTCCTTCACTTACAATTGCTCAGCGCTTCGGCGTGAAACTCCGATGCAGTGTCCGCTCTGCATCGGGAGCGCCTCTTAGTAGAGAGCTTGAAGGGGCGCTATAACAAGTGCACATACATACATACATACATACATACATACATACATTAAGTGAATGTGAAATTAAACAGTTAATAGAGCTAATCAAGAACAGTTGTAATTATATAGAGACACATTACATGTATTTTCTGTTCTCCAATCCTAGATTCAATGTATTCCCTTTCATCGGCTGAGATTCTGGGATGTTTTGCAGGTGAATCATAGCACAGAAACATCCAGAAGACAAACCATATGCACCCAATTAATCCTAAAAGCATCAGGAATATAACAGTTTTCTCTATCTTCAAAACACATCAAAAACCACATAAACACACCACAGTCTAGTTGTTGCATAACTAATCCAACTTTGAACTCATTCGAATTATTAAGAAAATTTCTTAAAATATTTAACCCTTAATTTTTAATTTTATTGCTGAAATACATTTTGGGGGCCTCACAATACACCCACAAGGTAGATTTTTTATATAATTTTTAAAATATAAAACTATTTTGCATCTTCAGGTAATTTCTACGTGGCTGTATGTACATAAATATGAGCTAAAGCATTAACAACATTGGAAATACTGTTTAGGAAAAAGATGTGAAAGAAAATTTTCATTTTAACAAACTACTAAAAAATTTAAATTAGAAAAGAATTAAAATACCCTTCTATAAATTTAATTTAATAATTAAATCCAGGAATCTAAATAAGCAATAATTCCATAAAACTCCATTCTAGCTTGAAAAAGAATTCACCATAATTATTTTTTTATTTTTTCTAACTACTGCTAGCAATTTAAACAATCGTTTATAGCTGTTTACCAAAGACATAGAAGACTGAAGGCCATCCTCCAGCAAAGCCATACTGACAAAGGACACCAGACAAAGGCATTCCAATCACTGTACCAAGCTGAGCTCCTAAACCAAAACAATACAACACTACTGCACTTATCTACCTCAATATTCAATTCAATTTATGCAAACATTTGTATTGCTAAGCACATAGACAGTGTGGACTCATTGATACACTTTTGGATAAAATGCTGTTTTGATTAAATGCAGATTGGTCCTATGTCATGAAAAATATAAACTTAACGCACTGTATCAGTTAACACGCTGGATGGACAACTGGATTGATGGTCAGACAAATGGACATATACAGTCCTGTCTTCCCTAATACACTTTAAATTTCGAACAAATAGAGGGATGTTCTTGGGAAATTCTTGGGAAATTGAATAGATATTATTGCAAGATTCGAGCGGAATTCTCGGGGTTTGCTAATGATATGGGCGTGGCCAGGAGGCCCAAGACGCCACATGGGACGAGTCGTTAGGAATTAAAGTTAACATTAGCGGATCGCTAATGACAGCGGAGGGTCTGGGCGGTTTAATGGCACTTATCGAGAACCAAGCGATCTCTGCTTCCGTATATACATGTAGCTTGATTTGCACGGATGCACGCGTGCAGCACACGCACGCGTGCACGCACAAACACACACGAACGAACGCACACAAGCCTGTTTCAAAGGTGATAATGAAGAGGATGATGATGATGATGATGATGATGATGATGATGATGATGAAGACGATGATGAAGACGACGATGATGATGATGATGATGATGATGATGATGATGATGATGATGATGATGATGATGATGATGATGATGATGATGATGATGATGATGATGATGATGATGATGATGATGATGATGATGATAATGATGATGATGTCAACGACCAAATGATAATGAAGAGGATGAGGATGAAGATGATGAAGACGACGAAACGATAATGTCGATGACAAAAACAACCACATAAACGATGATGATGAAGACGACGACCATGATGAAGACTACGACGATAATGATGATGTTTGACGACCACATATAATTGTGATGTTGATGATTCCGAAGACAATAATACTCTTTGTTAAGATGTTGATAATGGCAGGGACGACGACGATGATGATGATGATAATGATGATGATGATGATGATGATGACTATGATGATAGTAGCCTCGCCTTCCCTCCCCACTTTTTGCCTTCAATACCTATTTTGTTATCGCTACTTTACTTTGCATATAGGTCTGCGTTTTGTCCTTCACGCCCGGACCATGAGCCTTCTCTGCGGCCGTTAAGAATCTCACCATCGGCTGCTGGTCACCCTCAGCTGCCTCGCGGCCGGGTCTCTGGTCGACGTGAGGGTGGGGGGGGGGGCAATTAGTTAAGTCGACGTTGGTTTGACGGAACCGGTGTGGGTTTAATGCGATCCCGTTCCCTGTCCATATCCGTCCCTAAATTGCCGTCTCTCGCCTTTGCCTGTATATATATACACTGTGCCCCATAAAAAACACACCAAAAATATAAATTTGACAAACTATAGAATATTTCTAATCGACTTTAGGATCTCGTGTAGGCCTAAATATGGCCACTGTCGTTTTGTGTAAAATTTCAGACAAATCCTAAACGTTTTGACCGAGTTATGACACTTTATTGTGTGTTCTACTTTATCGTGGACACAGTGTATATATCGCCTCCACTAAACCATGAAGACGATGATGATGACGATGACGATGATGACGACGAGTACGAAGGCAATAATTATGATGACAAGGAGGGTAAAGATGACCAGGACGACAATGGATATGACGACGACGACCGCCACGACGTATACTATAGTTGTGGAAGTAGTAGTAGTAGTAGTAGTAGTAGTAGTAGTAGTAATAGTAGTAGTAGGCCTAGTAGTAGTAGGCCTAGTAGTAGTAGTAGGAGTAGTAGTGGTAGTAGTAGTAGTAGTAGTAGTAGTAGCAGTAATAGTGGTGGTAGTGGTTGTGGTAGTCATAGTGTCGGTGGCAGTGGCAGTGGTAGTAGTATCAGTAGCAGTAGCAGTAGACCTAGTAATAGTAGTAGTGGTGGTCGTGGGGGGGGGTGGTGGTGGTGGTGGTGGTGGTGGTGGTGGTGGTAGGAGGATGAGGAGTAGCAACATCAGCAGCAGGGGCAGGGGCGGTGAGTTTTTGATGATGATGTAATTTTGAGGATGACGATGATTAAAACGACGACGGACGACGACGATGATGCTGCTGCTGCTGCTGATGATGATGATGACGACGACGTCGAGGAGTACGACCACTAAAAAGATGATGAGACGGATGAGGATGACAACAGACTTCGGCTCTCTCACATGTCTTTCTATATTCATGGCTGATCAACTTCACTGGCAATTCATAAACATGAAAGGCCGATACCCGTCGCCTGTAGGAAGGGGCCAGCCCTGTAAGCCGAAATTTCGGGCCATGTTCACAAGCTCTCGCAACGCTGGTTTCAGGGCCACGCCAGATGGGAATATAACATTATTTCAAATAAACTTACTCATTAACCCTCAACAGCTAACGTGTAAAAACGTACGTTACAGCTAACCTGGGGTCAAGCTGGACCCCAATGTATTTTATTAATATTTGAATATGTAAACACGATATCGATGATGAAAATCAATTCCCAACGATTTCTTTTGGTAAATGGTTGCGTATGTGTACATGTACTTTTGATAGCGTCTTTTCAAGATTACTACTCAGAAGCACTCCCAACTACAGCGCGGGCACTGAATTGGAGTTTCAGGCTGAGGCACTGAACAATTGCGAGTGATGGACTTGCCCAAGGTCCATACTAGGCGGCTTGAGGTGGATTTTATGCCCTACTACAAAATATGCAAATGTCTGCAAGCAGTAGGGGCGGCAGAGAGGCTAGGGGTCTAAGCCCCTCCTAAAAACGCCATCCGTTTTTACATGAAAAAATAAAATATTTCCATGTTAAACCCCTCCTATTAAATGGGAAATTTCCATGAGATTTCGACCAATTTTAATGACTAAAAATGGTGGTCGTCAGAAATTTTGGCGAATGAAAATAGAAAATTTCTTTCACGCGGATTCAGCCTCCCCCTCCAAAAAATTCTGGCGCCGCCACTGTTTGCAAATAAGTAACTCCTTGAGCACGGAAATTGAAGTTTATATCAGTCTAGGCCTATCCTATTGTCGTTCTGATTTGTGAACATAAGGGTTGGGGTCAAAGTATGGGTTAGGAGGGTCTGTCTATCTTGCCCTGTCTGTCTGTCTGTCCGCCTGTCTGTCCGCCTGCTTGTCTGCCTGTCAGACCGTCCATCCATCTGTCTGTCTGCCTCTCTGCCTGCCTGTCTGTAGACTTGTTCGTCCGTGTGTCAGTCTGTCCGCCTGTCTGTCTGCCTGCCTGTCTGTCCATCTGCCTCTCTGCCTGCCTGTCTGTCTGCTTGTCTGCCTGTCCGTCCGTCCGTCCGTCCGTCCGTTGTGTCTGTCAGTCTTTTGTGTGTTTGCTGTCCGCCGGTCAGTCTGTCTGTCTACCTCTCTGCCTGCCTGTCTGTCTGTCTGTCTGTCAGTCAGTCTTCTGTCTGCCTATCTGTCCGTCTGTCTGTCCGACAGTCTGTCTGTATGTTTATTTGTCTATCTGTCAATATGCTTGTCTGCCCGTTCGTCCGTCCGTCAATCTTCTGTCTTCCTGTCTGTCTATCTCTGTCTGTGCGTCCGTCTGTCTGCCTGTCCGTCCGTCTGTCTGTCTATCAGTCTTCTGTCTTCCTGTCTGTCTGTCTGTCTGGCTCTCTCTCTCTCTCTGTCTGTCTCTTTTTCATTCTCTCCCACTCTCTCTCTCTATGTCTCTCTCCCTGTCTTTCTCTGTCTGTCTGTCTGTCCGTCTGTCAGTCATTCTGTCTGTCTGTCTGTTTGTCTGTATGTCTCCATATCTGTCCGTCTTTCTATCCGTCTGTCTGTCAGTCTGTTTTTACATTTTTGGTATTGAAATACGAAAAAATCTTATGAAAATCCTATGTAATTTTTGGGGTCCGCATGGACATATGTATATATATATATATATATATATATATATATATATATATATTCATCTTCTTTCCGCTGCGAGTATGAATTCTTCATTTGACCCCCTTGCTCCTGCTTTTTATATGTCCATTTGTATCTCTGCTCTATTGCCTTTGTCCTAATGCCTTACTGTGCCTTTCATATCAATCATCAGCATCCCTCCGTTTATTGGGGTAATCATGTCAACGACCCATGACTGGCTCGGCGCCCTGGGGCTCCGATAATGATCTGTCATTAGAGTTGCCGTGTGGAATTCCACGTAAGGGTCTTCGCGGGGCATTTTCACTCATTCCCTTCCCTCCCTCATTCTTCCTCCCTTTCTCGTACCCTCCTACTCATGCTTCTGGACGCTCGTTTGACTGATTGATCCACGATAAATCTGGATTCCAAGAGGAGGGAACTAGATTAAACACTGGCATAAAAGCTAATTACCCTACCTACATGCATACGCACAACATTGATACATACACATATACATATTACATAGGTACATACATACATACATACATTGTACATACATACATACATACATACATACATACATACATA
The DNA here is from genome assembly GCA_945859605.1 of Lumbricus rubellus. Taxonomy (NCBI): domain Eukaryota; kingdom Metazoa; phylum Annelida; class Clitellata; order Crassiclitellata; family Lumbricidae; genus Lumbricus; species Lumbricus rubellus. The sequence goes on along the minus strand of OX243811.1, from coordinate 17,464,579 downwards.
CATACATACATACATACATGCATACATACATACATACATACATACATACATACATACATACATACATACATACATACATACATACATACATACATACATACATACATACATACATACAAACATACATACATACATACATGTACACACATACATATATACATGCATACATACATACATGTACATACATACATACATACATACATACATACATACATACATACATACATACATACATACATACATACATACATACATACATACATACATACATAAATACACACATACTGTGATACATACATACATGCATACAATGTATGTATGTATTTTTATGCATGCATGCATGTATGTATGCATGCAAGTTGGCATGTATATATGTATACATTCATGTGTATATGTACATGTACGTATGGATGTATGCATGCTTGTATATATTCAGCACGTGTGATGTATGTATATATAACACGGTCCCTCGCGACCCATGTTACTTCTATAGAGCCTGTTGGTATTTGGTCTATAGGAATTGTCTCTGGGAACTAGTCACTCACTTTGTTTGATGATTCCTTTATTTCGACTGAACATGATCATGGTCAAGTGAATATTCAGTTTACACTCTGTCTACTCGATAAGTGTTCAGAGTTGTCTAATCTAAACGTTCGAACGTATTTCTAATTCTTTCAGAGATATATTATTTAAAATGCACTGCGATACAACTGCAAGTTTACTCTATAGATTTGCTGCGGTGTAGTTGCAGGATTCCACACAAGAATCGATTCCACACAAGAATACTGTACTCAAACAACCATTCGCTTATATAGAAATCTAAACATGCAATACAGACGTATACCTATATGAGTTTGTCTAAGAAACAACTTCTGTATTATTCTTTGTTTGTCTACTTGTGTCTTAGTCTGTCTCTTGTCTGTCTATTCCTATGTGTAGACAGTGCCTGTGTTTGTGTCCATCCCCTAAGCGTCCTACCTCATAACCATAGATAATTATTATATTCTTATATCAGTGGTTAGACTAAATCCAATCAGATAAAACTCTCGTCTAGCTGTTGACATCCAAACTACCCTATCTCTAACCTTCCTACTAGGCTGTCTGATCTCCCATGTTTCTCTTATTGCCCTGCACTGCTCTGTCTTACTATGTCTTCCCCTATCAAATTTGTTTACTGCTCTCTCCGCCAATCCCTAGTCTGCCTGCTTGCTCTATGCCTAGCTCCTATCCACTGTCTATCCCATTGTCTGTCTCCCCTAGAATTTCCCTTGTAAGGGTTTTCCGAGGTTCTGTCTTCCAAAACCTTCCTCTTCCTGCCTACCTGCCTTCTTAGCCTAGCCTACCTCTCCAGGCTTTCTCTTACGTCTGCCTCTGCCTCTTACCCGCTTCACAGGCCTGTGCTTCGTAGGTCTAGCCTGACACTGCAAGCTGCTTCAGCCACGCCCTGATATATATAAAACTATATATGTATGTATTATTTATGTATGCATGTATGAATGTATGTATGCATGTAGGTATGTAGGTATATCTGTATGGATGCAGTCATGTATGTATATATGCATGTGTATATGTATGTCTGCATGTAGCATGTATGTATGCATACATGCAGGTAAGAATGTGTGCCTTGATATGGCGATGCCAGCTGGGTCTTGCTCCAGCTTACCTACTTGATCTTTTTCGAACTGTGTCAGGTACTCGGACTGGTCGATTCCTACGCTCGGCTGATAGGGAGAGGGTGCTCTTGGTCCCAATTGCTCGTACCTCTATCATGCAGAGTCGTGCTTTTTCTGTGGTTGGCCAGGTGGCATGGAATGTCCTGCTGCTTGAGATGCGCCTGTTCCCTAGGTCACTCTCTGACACATTCTATAAGCACTTAAAAACTTTTTATTTTTTGACCGTCTGGAATCAAGAGTAGTTTCCTTGAAAAGGCCCTATATAAATACTTGAATGGACGAATTTTAAAAGACTTGTCGTTGTCACAATCATCAAATGAATTAACTATTGGACATTAGCGGAGCTCGGTAGTGTAGTTGTGGCGTCGGTGCCTTCGAGTCGAGAGAGCTTTATGTCTAAATCCGCCTCAAGCTGCCATTTAAAGACCTTGAGGAGGTCCTTCTCTTGCAATTGCTCGGGCCTTCGGCGTGAAACTCTGATGCAGTGTCCGCGCTGTAGTCGGGAGCACCTCTGATTAGTCCTGAATAGAGAGCTTGATGGGCGCTATAGAAATTAAGATTTCTATATCTACAAGAAAGGATTATGTATGTATATATGTATGTATGTATGTATGTATGTATGTATGTATGTATGTATGTATGTATGTATGTATGTATGTATGCATGTATGTATGATTGTATGTATGTATGTATGTATGTATGTATGTATGTATGTATGTATGTATGTATGTATGTATGTATGTATGTATGTATGTATGTATGTATGTATGTATGTATGTATGTATGTATGTATGTATGTATGTATGTATGTATGTATGTATGTATGTATGTATGTATGTATGTATGTATGTATGTATGTATGTATGTATGTATGCATGTATGCATGCATGCATGCATGCACACTCACAATTGCTCAGCGCTCCGGCGTGAAATTCCGATGCAGTGTCCGCTCTGCATCGGGAGCGCCTCTGAGTAGTGAGAGCTTGAAGGGGCGCTTTAACAAATGCACAAACAAACAAAACATGTATTACTTACATACATACATACATACATATATACATACATATATGCATACACATACATATATATCACACACATACATAAATACATAATATACATACATACATACATACATACATACATTTATATATACACATACATACATTTATATATATATATACATACATACACATACATACATACATACATACATGCATACATACATACATACATACATACATACATACATACATACATACATACATACATACATACATACATACATACATACATACATACATACATACATACATACAAACACTTTCAATTCAGTTAATTAAGTGCATGTAGGCCTACATGTACGTTAATATCTCTGCCGGACTGCCTGCGAAGTGTCTTCCAATATCTTTATACATACACCTGTGCATTGCTCATGTATGCAAGGCATGGTAATGTGTACATGTGCAATTGTGCATGTTCATGCACAAGTGCAGTAAGCGTACCTCAGTGGAGGAGGGTAGTTTAGGTGGCGCGACTTAATGATGGGACCTCAGACGCTAATGATAACATTAATCCTTAACGACTCGTCTCCATGAGGCATGTTAGCCACGCCCATATCATTAGGACGCCCCGATATCTGCTCCATTTTTGCTCTAATCCACCGAGATTTGGGCATGAATAACTCGACAATTTCCCGAAAAAAGCCAGTTAAACTCTCGCCATTTCCCCCCGGAAGGATCTATTAGAGAAGACGGGACTGTAGACTTATTATCTGTTTGCTAAGGCTTATCCCGCAGTTGGCTGTTTGTGAGGTGCCCTTGTAGCGGTATGGCCACATTACGATGCCATATAAATTGTCGTTATTATTATTATTATTATTATTATTATTATTATTATTATTATGGACAGAAAGGAAAAATTTAGTTAGACAATGGGTTTATTTCTGCATTAGTCTGTTTTACAAGTGAGTCCGGTTTATACACGAGATGTCCAATGGGATGGACTCCAATGACAATCCATGTTAACAAGTCCACACAGTAGAACTAACACAGTGCTAGGTATTTTAAATAATAGAACTGAAATAATAACTTTCAAAATATTTAGACATCATTCGCTATTATTTTTAGCACAGGTGTTCTCAATAAAAGAATGTCAGACAATCAAGTGTGGGGGTACCCTGTTCGGCCGAACATGTCGAAGATGTCTTAATCCGACCCTGGCTATGCTAATGAACGTTAGTTAATATGGAATTATTCTCATAAAAAGAGCATTTTAGATATACAACTAATAATAAATAACCATTAGTGCATATCTGAGCTACTGTCTGTTTTTTCCAAAAAAAGATTAGATGACTGAACGACTGATTTATGTTCACTGGCAGAGAGAAGACATGTAGACCTGCTTTGACAGATTAATTATTGATTGATTGAATGATTGATTGAACTCAAGCACCGATTGTTATTAAACGAACCAGCATAGATGAATGTGACCATCTGGCTTCTCTCATATGGTGGTGCCCACTTAGCCAACATGGCGTGCATCGACGGAAATGTAACACCCTAAGACAATCAACAAATGGTCACTGACATCATCAGTCGTCATCACCACAGAACTTGTCATCATTTGCTATCTTCAGAAATCACTAACATCATGATCCCGCTATTATTCATGTAGTGTTTGTTTGTATGTGCACTTGTTATAGCGCCCCTTCAAGCTCTCTCTACTCAGAGGCGTTCCAGAATGCAGAGCGAGCACTGCATCGGAGTTTCACGCCGAAGCGCTCAGCAATTGTGAGTGAAGGACTTGCCCAAGGTCCCTACGCGGCGAGGTGGATTCAAACCTCGAACCTTCCGGCTCCAAGGCAACGACGCCACCACTACACCACCGCGCCCCAGTGCATCTGTAACACAACTAAACTAGTGGTTTCAATTCATAAAATGAAAGATGATTGCAACTACCAACCTCTCCAACACCTTCAAGAATTCGAACAGCAATGAGCGCCTCAACTCTCCACCTGGCTGCCAAGGGCGTTATCAGGGTCAAGACTGCAGTCGTCAGAATGCCACATCCCAACAGCAGTTTCCCCCCAAACCGTTCAGCCAACCAGCCTCCGGGTATCTGGGTGAAGATGTATCCAAAGAAGAATGATGCTAGTATCAGGCCTTGCATGTTTGCATCCCAGTTGAACTCTCCCTTCCGACAACATAACCAATTAAATTAATTTCATTTAAAGCGAATTAGCAATTTTTGCAAGTGAATGACTTGCTGAAGGTTCCTATGCGGCGGCTTGAGACATTTTGATGTTATGCAATACATTCACACAAAGCTAGCAATAAAGACTCTAAGACTACATCACTATCAAAATGAAAAAGAAACCAATTTTTTATTTCTCTCATTTGCTATAGCGCCCTTTCAAGCTCCTTACTCAGAGGCGCTCCAAACTACAGAACGGAAACTTCATTGGAATTTCATAAATTACGAGTAAAGGACTTGCTCAAGGTCCCCTACGCGATGGTTTGAGGTGGATTTGAACCTGGAACCCTCCTCCAGCTCCAAGTCACTGAACCCACCACTACACCACTGCCTCATTGAGAAGAACTAACCTCACAGAGGATGAAAATGTGCAAATAGTTACTTTGCTAAAGAAATAAAATAATGATCAAGCATACACATTACACTATTTAGTTATGTTTGAAGTCCTGAGTACTCGGATGTGTTGGTCATTAACCCTTTACCCATTCATTTTTTCTGTTAAGCTCGTGTTTTCAGCGGATATTCTCGGGGCAAACGGGTAAAGGGTTAATTAAGAAATGTTGATTCCATTCTAAAGTTCTAACATGACTATGTCTGTAAACGGTTGGTTGATTCATGCAAAACTGTTACCTTATGTTCTGCACCTGATGAAGAATTGTCAGCAGGAACAGGACAGTAGTCGTCAGTGTGTCTGCCGCTGCTGCCATTCGCATTCTTTGTGTCGTCGTCTGTGCCATTGACCATTTGAACGAGAGCAACACTCAGGTTGACACGCAGACAATAAACGTTAACGAAGCCAAGAAAACTCATGAAAGTCAAGACCGAACGACAGGAAGGAAATGCTGCAAATATGAAAGAAGGAAACGTGTTATGATTAATATGAAATTTCATCAAAATACAATCAGAAATGCTGCAAATACGAGAGGAGGAAATGTGTTCTGATTACCGGTAATATGAAATTTCATCAAACAACAATCAGGGCATATCAGCAACATTGTGCTCAAGTAATGAAAGCTGCTGACAGCAAACAGTGACAGTTGACATGAGATATTCTTATATTTATAACTATTGAGATACACATCACCATAGCATATAAAGCACACACTCTATTATTAGTGTTACTTTAGCCTAGTTGTCATATACAAGAGCTTGACAAACACTGTGCCCGATATTTTCACTCTGTACCATGTGGAATTGTGGATCCTTTGGTTAGTGCTTCTAACCCTGAGGGAAGGGGCCTTTAAAGGTATTTGTAGCAGTCAATAAAACATCTTCACAAAAATTATACTTATCTGTGAAGCTGGCAGCTGCTCTACATAAATTTGTTTATTTGCATGTGCACTTGTTATAGTACCACTTCAACTCAGAGGTGCTCCTGACTACAGAGTGGACACTGCATCAGAGTTTCACGCCAAAGCGCTGAGCAATTGCGAGTGGAAGACTTGCTCAAGGTTCCTACGTGGCGACTTGAGGTGGATTCAAACCTGCAATCCTTCAGCTGCAAGGCGACAAACATACCTACTACACCACTGCACCCCATAAACAAATGAACAATCTCTGTTTTCTTTTAAATGTCTTGTGAATCAGAAATGTGAAGAGCCCAGTGGCCAGTTTCTGTCTGGAAAACATTTTCCAATACAACAATGTTAAATAGTGAATTGACTAAATGGTAAATCATCAAATATAGTGAACGATGAAGTGATCAATATCTTCAGATGATCGTCATCTTGCTAATAAGATGCAAGATGAAAGAACTCAAAAAGATAAAAAGTCTTTTAAGTTCAATGTTGACATGAACACAGGTTTTGCAATGAATTATCCAACACAGCAAACGTGGAAGATCAACTCCACAACGACTGCAATAAGCCGAGCAACTTCGTGGAATGCTGCTATAGGGTGACATCATGAGATCGAGTTGCAGCTTTGACTATCCAACATCATGACTTTTGGATTACATGATTTACTGTGATGTTGATGTACTCTCAGACAGGTCCAGAAGATGTCCCAGACTTTTCCACCCCGGACTTCCCCTCCCCATCACCTCCTCCGGACTTTTCTCCGGACTTTTCCCTGGGTAAATCCCCCTGGACATTCCCCTCCCCATCATCTCTGTATGCGGAGTTGCGGACTATTCATCAGATGGATGTAACTGAACAGATGGACTGCTTTAAATAGTGTTTTATTATTCTCCCAGTAACATTTTCATCATTCTGACTTCTACCTTGGCATGAATCATTTTCATCAATCCAGCTTCCATTGGAACAACAATTATTTTTCATCAATCCAACTTTTTAAAAATTATGCACGTAGAAGATGGATTGATGCATTTATAATTGTAGTTCCAATAGAAGATGGATTGATGCATTTATAATTGTAGTTCCAATAGAAGATGGATTGATGCATTTATAATTGTAGTTCCAATAGAAGATGGATTGATCATTGGTGAAAAGGATTCAACAGACGAAAAATGTTTTACCTTAAATACAAGTGGGATTGACAAAGATTCTAGATTAAACCAGAGTTGCATTGATGATACATAATTTTTTTTAATAGTTTTCTAAGTTGGATTGGAAATATCCGGGAATTGTCTGGATACCTTCTTCCACTGAAATGTTGGTTTGCAATCATTCCGCAGATGATAATTATAGAAGCAACAGTTTGCATGGTTGCCAAGACCTGTGTAATATTGCCATGTATTGTTTATGAATTTATTAATATGACAGTTGAGTAACTGAGCTGTAAATCATGGTTTCTATTTCTTTATTGTCTCTGCTTGCATACAAGGCAGTTCATTACCAGTTTATGCCATCATAAAAGACAATGAACACTAATAAATAGGTCATCAAATTTTAAAGATCTATTGCATACAAGGCAGTTCATTACCAGTTTATGCCATCATAAAAGACAACGAACACTAATAAATAGGTCATCAAATTTTAAAGATCTACTGACGAATTAATTTTTGCAGTTTCAAGACAAAGACTAAAAAATGGTCATCAGAAAAAATAATAGGACGTTGGGAAAATTTGCTCGGTCGGTGTCCACCTCAAACCTGGATCTTTTGTCAAAACACTTTCAACCCTTTCAACCCTGCCTATCCTATCACCAATCATCCATATGATCGATCATCCTATCACTAATCATCCATATAGTACCCCTGATAGCGGGACTTGTCCCTTTGGGCTTACCCTTTAAGTGCTCAACCGTATATCGTCTGTTTGGAGTGCAATGGTGCCGACTCCATTACTCTATGCAATGCATTGGGGTTGGAGCCGTTGCACTCTGGACAGACCATATGATCCTTTGCTTTATGATATACTGTTTATTCCTATAATATACTGTTTATTCTTTCTGTTACGCTAACCATTAATGTTAATGTTGTTAGTCTGTTTTTTTGTTATCAATGTGCTACGGTTGTTGCCTTAATAAATGGTATTTGATTTGATTAGGTTTCAAAATTATGCTCATTCAAAGTTGGACAAACAAAATGCAAACTTTCTAGCATAGAAAATATAATATTAAATTATTTTCTGCAAACTGCATATCTTACTTACAAAAAATATGACAATTCAAATTCAATTCCATTTAAGCAGACGATGATAAGACCTAAAAAAATGTTGTGTTTCCGGTAACAGAGCTAAAAAAAATTGGGTAGGTAGGTCGGAAAATATTTTTATTTTGGTAAAATATTTTTATGTAGTGACTATCCGAAAAAGTATACCTCACTAGTTTTTTTTCCACGCTGAAACAAAGTACGTGTTCTAAGCAAGTATAAACTGCCTATTTCCCGACTGTCTGCATCTAAAACTGCTCTAGAAGCAGTCCTATTAATTTCATTTTGTTGACGTCTCTTATGTTATGTCAATACAAATGTTTAAAAAATATTTTTGTAAAAAAATTAAATTTTTTTTGGGAAAAATATTTTTTTTAATAAAATTTTTTTACAAAAATATTTGAGTCGCGGCCGTAAAAATGGGTCGGTCGGGTTACCGGAAACACAAATTTTTTTTTTACGCCTAAACTAAATTGCATTTTCAATAATGATGATCTGAGCTTTCAAGATCAAAATTTTAAGACAGGAAAGCAATATGGAGCAAACAAGTTTTAAAAAGAATTTCCCACAAGAAACTGGTCTATCACAGCCTTGAATCAACTGAATAGAAAAACTTACTTATTTCACCCACTCTTTGCTCCCTCCCCATCCTCGATAGCCCTGCTTTTAATCCGTTCGACTACATGATACGAGGTGTCCTTCAAGAACATGTTTATCAAACCCACATCCACAACATTGGTCATCTCAAACAGCAACTGTGGACGAATAGAATTGTTTGATCGAGGGATTATTGATCATGCAACCATTCAATAGAAAGATCATCTTAGAACATGCATTCGAGCTAATGGCAGGTATTTTAAGCATTAGCTTTGAAGAACAACGTTGACTCAAATTAGTTTTAAATGTCCTCATGTTTTCTCGAATCATAAAATGTTATGAAAATAAAAAAAATACTTAAATTTACATGTTAGCCAAAGCTAGAAAGGTTCACATTTTGTTTGTCCAAATATGAATTTGCATAAATTTGGACTTGATGCAATTTTTCCGAAAACATTGGTAATTCATCCCTTTTTCAAGCTATACAGTTTCAATGAGTCATCTTTTGAAGTGACAGATTTCTTGCCAATAAAAGACCGCAGTTCAATTGGGGCATTGTGTAATGAGCATGCATGTATTGTAGGCCTATACTAGTTTTGAAGCTACTCAGTGATTTAAGAACAGTGGTAATACGATCATATTGATAAGAATTTGTATTAACACTACCGTTCGGAACCCAATTCCGCTTAGACAAATTTCCTTTTGTGCCATAAAGTACTGAAGCATTACATAAATCAAGATGTAGATAACGAATCGAAATGCATTAGCCACCAACAACACTGATGGAGGCGCCACATAAATATCACGTCTAATTCCACGAATGCAGAACTATTATTGCCGATGGATTTGAATAATCCCTAAACACAAAAAGTCATATAGAGAAGTCACATGAAACAACGTAATTATAATTGCCATACGAATTCGTGATGTTGCAGTGCAATTGATAGGCGATACTTCGATTAAGTTGCCACTTGACCGATCTTCCTCTTCTTCCTCCACCGTCTCTCGAACGAAACTGCTTTCTGGTTCACCTCGCGACATTTTCCGAACTTCGATATCGCGAACCTTTTTTAATTGAACAGATTGTAAACCATCATCACAGTTAAGTTTTACATCGAGGGGCGGATCATCGTAATCATCATCTGTTGGCCGAAGGTGAAAACGTAAACATCCGCACACTCAAAACAATCGGCTATTCTTAACTCAAATGCATGCGCCGCCGCCGCTGCCGCCGCCACCATGCAGAAGTGGATTAGATTCGAAACGTAACGAAAGAGTTCAACAGCATTAATTTAGCAGCATTAGCCTACATTTTCTCATAGGCCGACGGCTACGTTCTCGTTAGACCAAAGTCCTTGCCTTAGACCACGTAATTTACAATACAGTAATAATAATATTTGTTTATTCAAATTCAATCTGACAAACCGCAGAAAGTATAGGCTACTATAGGCTAATAATTATGTGCCATACCTTCCCGTGCAGGACGGCACATCGGGAAACGCAGCTTCTCCTTTATCCACTGCACATCGCCACCTCGACAGATTCCTCACAAGTCATCTCAATTACACTAGGCTAAGATTCTGCTGATCCCCCAACGGTTTTCCCTCCTCGGTTTCCCCTCGTGTTCCCATTTCACAGACTGGTCAGGTAGTGCATTGGATAACACGCTGGCATGGAGAGCGAGAGGTAGGCTACCGAGATCGCGCCCCGTAGGGCGGACGTGCTTAGGCCCTAATTGTCTTTACAGGCTGAAGGTCTGTTCTAGCTGTTCATAGGTCTAGGTTTATGTGTTCTGTAGGCTAATTTGGGTTCTTGTGAATTTTTGAAATTTTCAAACTGTAGGCCTAGGCTACATTGTAACCGGTTGACTTGCTGTCTGACAGTTCAATAACGAGAAATAGCCTAGGCCTATCAGGCTATTGGTTGGCTCTTCTGTCCTCGGTCGTCCATTCGTACAACAACAGTGTTCATGACTTTTTTTTTTAAAAAACAAGTAGCCTACGCGTAGGCTTACACACCTCACGGTTCTCACCAAGGGAGTGTTTTGGGTGTTTGAACACCCACCCAAATGGAAAATGTCAAATAGGCCTACAATAGCCTATATGTATATATGCCTAGGCCTATAAGAACCATGAAATAGGCTAAAACCACGAAAACACTCCCGAAATGAAAGTGTATGCCTAAAATATAGGCTAATAGAATGCATTCACTAGCATAGTCTATAGGCCTAATGGAAAAACATGAAATTAGGCGAAAAATGGTAAGGGAAAAATGGTAGGCATATTCAGAAATTCTCCGCCGAAGAAACACCCCCGATATCAAATCCTGGTTACGGTCTTGCACCTCAAGTCGTTTAGGCTAACTTCAAACTGACACAACTAACGCAGTATCATTACAATTCGTAGTAGGCTAGACCTAGATTAACTGGCCGTTCTTAGGCTACAAGACTTAGTTATTAGACCTAGGCCGCCTAGCTAGGCTACTGCTTGATGTAACTTAAAAGAGTCGAATTTTAGGCCTACTAGTCGTCAGCCAACAGCTAGGGCGCCTATCACGTCCTAGTAGTGAATGAGGCACTGTGAGGGGGGTGGAGTCAGCGCTGTCATTCCACGTGGTGGGAGGGGTCGGAGTCGGCCCTGTTCTTCCAGATGCCGGCAATCTTAGCGGTGAACGTAGCCAAAAAGTCATCAGCTGAAAAAGATGGATATCAGGCTGTCGGTCAGAATATTTTTACCTTAAGTCCCAACGTCTCCCGGCCGACATCGTCGAAATCTTCCTGCTTTCTTTTACCCTTTCTTTGTCCCCACGCCCCCCGTAGCCCTACTTAACCCTACTATTAGAGTCTAGCAGATTGCATGCAGCTAGCTATTGCCTATTGTCTGTAGGCCTAGTGTTGCGGCCTATTATAGTCTTGCAGTCAATCAGTCACTCACTTATCAGCCTAGATGTGTCCTTACGTGCGTGTGCGCGTGTGTGTGCGTGTGGTCGTGCGCGCGTGTGTGTTTAGGTGTGTGTGTGTTTGTGTGCGTGTGTGCGTGTACGTGTGCATGCGTATGTGTGTGTTTAGGTGCGTGTGTTTGTGTGCGTGTGTTCGTGTGCGTGTGTGCGTGCGTGTATGTTTAGGTGTGTTTGTGTGTGTGTGTGTGTGTGTGTGTGTGTGTGTGTGTGTGTGTGTGTGTGTGTGTGTGTGTGTGTGGTCGTGTGCGCGTGTGCGTGCGTGTTTGTGTGTTTAGGTGTATTTGTGTGTGTGTGTGTGTGTGTGTGTGTGTGTGTGTGTGTGTGTGTGTGTGTGTGTGTGTGTGTGTGTGTGTGTGTGTTGCACTGCACTTAATTTTTAGTTTACGTTTGACGAGTCATCGTGTCCTATAGGAATAATATTGGTTAGGTTGTGGGCCAATCGAGTCAGAATTAAGCAGGCCATTATCAAAGGGTCCTTCCCAGATACTCAGCCTGCAGCAGGCTCATTAGAATCACGTTATGCTGTCCTGCCCTCAGTGCCCTGTGCCCTGTGATAAAGGCCAGGTACACCAGCTCGAGCAGTGTGGACCCAATAAGCATAGGCTGCATGGCTCATGATGGCTGCAGCTGACAATAATAACAATTATTATTACAAGTAGAACACTGAAAGAAGTTCACACTCGTAGGCTTTCAATGACCAGGAATGCCGGAACTATCATAATATGCTTGGAGGTCCTTGATAGAGATAAACAGTAGCATGCCTATTCTACTTCACTGTGACATCCTGCAGTCTGTTGGAGATAGCCTCGCCTAATAGTGGCAGCAGAGCACCTTTCGATAAGCATAGGCACAATAATAATATACAGTCATTTATCCAGTTTTAGTAAATCATTCGACGAACAAACTTCTCGTGGCGTGAATGACGTTTTCATGAAACTTTCCGTCGAAGTAGATCGAACAACAACGACAACAACAACAACAACAACGACAACAACAACAACAACAATGATGCAAAAACTGTTAACCACATTAATATTATCATAGTCAAGGTTTGTGTTCATCTTGTTCTGCCAACTCAATTGCCAATGTCAGCGCATTCTACACTGTATATTATAATTATAGTCTACAACAGTGTGAGCGCGTCAAATGACAAAAAGACTGAGAGAGTTTGGAAGTTGAGTGAAACTTTGAAAACTGTGTTAGTGAAGATGCTCATTGGCTACGTGAAACTTTTGAAGAAGCACTGGGATGAGGAATAGGAAATTAGGAATAATAATAATATTGTGAGGATTAGTTTTTTAATCGATAGGCCCTAAATGCAAGACCAAAGGATATAAATAATTAATTGGAATGATATCATAGACCACCGGCAGGTTTCGACAATAGTTTCTTGTATGTGCAAAGCGTGATTGATATTATTTTCACCAGGTTTCACAATCCGCATGCAGATCCAAACCGATTCAATTGCAAAGCAGTCAACCAATCTGACAGAATAAAGGCTCTGTATTAAATGTTTGTGCAATTGTGACTGACATAACTGACTCACACGTGCTAGCTTACTTATTATGTGGCCTCTGAAGTCAGCAGAAAAATACTATTGTGATGAATGGGGATCGATGAAACATGTCAGCCATAATAATATATTATGCTTGAAACTATTTTGTTATTAGCTGTGACCTAAGAATTCAAGTTGCACATGTGCCACTTTTTTCTCCTGGCCAATCCCTGTTTCTTATTGCTCATACTTCAACATAGGGCCATAGTTTCCTGATGAATTTGGTTCAGATTCTGTGGTTCATATCCAGCCAGTTGTAAGCTTGACTGATAGATTGATTGATTGATTGACTGATAGATTGATTGATTGATTGGTTGGTTGGTTTCGTTCGTTCAATCCTTCATTCATATGATGAGGGTGGGGTGTTTGGATTAGGAATTCATGAAAAAACAGACAATATTTGAGTGGATAATAACCTTAAATTTTTTTCCCTAAGCCAATGGGGTGGGTTTTAACCCCCAACCACCCCCATGGCTATGTCACTCCGTCCGTCCACCCACCAAAAGCCCACCCACCCAAATCCATCCATCCATACATCCATCCATACATCCATCTGTCTATTTATTTATTTATTCACTCTTTTCTCCATTTCTATAGCACCCCTTCAAGCTCACAAATCAGAGGCGCTCCCAACTACAGCCCGGACACTGCATCGGAGTTTCACATCGATGCGCCTGAGCAACTGGGTGTAAATGACTTGCTCAAAGTCCCTACAAGGCGGTTTGAGGTGGATTCGAACCTGCAGCTCTCCTGCTGCAAGACAACGAATATACCCACTACACCACACATTCATCCACTCACCCACCCATCCATCCATCCATCCACTCACCCATATAATTTATATATTGCCTCTTCAAGATATCTGCTCCAAGTTGTACGAGTAGGAGTTGAATGGCCTATTGTAGTTCGCTATTGAATGTGTGAGCACACACACATTGACAATGTCTGCCATATTATTGGCACTGCACCATAGCTGCACAAAGGATCCTTGCTTGTACAGAATATTATTTGTCAAGATTGCTGGACTTCATGAGGATTATGCCAGTTATAATTATGATGTTAATAAATGATTAGAAACATAGTCTTATACTTTTTTTTACCTATTACAGCACAGTTTAATTAATTTGTTTGTTTTGATTTGTCAGTACTAAGTAAAGGACATTTGGTTGATTTGTGGGGAAGTTCTTCATTGCTTCCCAGTTAATACAAGTTTCAAAGTTCCAAGATTTTTTTGCATAGCTTTTGTTCTGTATAGCTTTTGTTTTGCATAGCTTTTGTTCTGTATAGCTTTTGTTTTGCATAGCTTTTGTTCTGTATAGCTTTTGTTCTGTTCCTATTGACAACAACTTCGGATTCGTCATATCGACAGAGTTGACATAATATTATTATATTATGTGCAGTTCATTTTGGACCAGCATGCAAGAGCTGCAGTTATTTATTGCTGCTTGACAATTGAGCTGTGGCACAGAGCCGGGCCTAAGCCTAAGGCAAACAGGCCTGCCTATTGTTGTCATGGCCTGCAAGCCCAATCACACAGGCTGACTATAAATAGCAAATGACAATATATGCACAGTACAGCAGCCCCTTAAAAGGGAGGTAAGCGTTGTGTGCTATCTACCTGTATTGCCTTCCTCACTAAAGTCTTCACAGTCAGTTTCACTGGATGGCTTTTGTCTTCCTCGGTTGACTTAGGAACAGATTACAGGGAAGAGAGTGGAGAGTACTTTTGCTTCACCAGGTATGTAGTACATATTATTGTATCGTTTATAGTTTATATCGTTTATGGTTTTGAGGGTTCTGTGATCAGGATTGATCTCATCGTTTGTGTTCAACCAGCTATACATATATAATTATACATGTAGGTCGCTCTGTGCTGTCAAGGCATACATACTGATATGTAGGTCTGAGCAAAATGCTTTCCAGTATATATTAAGTGACAGGCATTGAAGGCGTGTTGAACTATCTGGACTTCTAAGAAACACATTTTTGGAACGCGCAAAGAACATCATGACTGTACAAGGGATCCGACTGAATAGGTGAATCGTAACATAGCTAGAAAAAATAAAGTAATTAATTAAGGGCAGAGTTTAAAGAAAGAGCTAAAATAGCAATTGGACGATTGCTCTAATGGGACCATGTACCAGCGCATGCTGACTTAGGGCAGCGAGGTACCCTGGAATTATATACCTCTCCATGGCTGTTGAAGGAAGCAACTCAGTGACCTAACTTAACTGAAATGACACGGATTGCTTTTGAATGTGTGATGGAGCCAACGAATGAAACCTCTAACCAAGAGGATCTTCAGTTTAATTCTATACTCAACTGGAAGCCAGTGAAGTGCATCCTCTTGGTGGTGGGCCACTAGCTTTGGAATGAGCTTCCTTTCGTGCTTCGCTTGTTCCATAGCATCCACTCTGACATATGTGCATATCAAAACTGTCCAGTTTTGTCGTGCTAGGGTCGGAGTGCTTCTGAGTAGTCACCTTGAAGAGGTGCTATATATAAATCCTTGTAATAATTGAATGAATAATTGACTGAATGAATAAATCCTTGTAATGAATGAATGAATGAATGATTGTACCTTAAAAATTAGAGAATTCTGGTGGGCAGACAAGTAGCACAGTTCTGCACAGAATGGAATTGACATAACCTGAATTTCGACAGGCCTTAAAGATGGTATTGCAATAGTCGAGGTGCATCAGGATGTTCCAGCAATGAACAAAAGGTTGTGTCATAATTGATCAGATCTGATGAATCTGGTAGAAGTGTGACCTGCATATGAAAAACAATTTCAAGTGGCCGGCCCGAGCTCACTGAATGTTTGCACTTTGTGTAAAATGAAGTAAAGAGCAAAGTCAGTGGTCGACTTGAACGTTTATTTTTTTATTGATATTGTAACGTCGGTTGCCATGGTTTGGACAGCTACTTGCGTGCATGGGAGGTCAATCCGACAACTACATGTAGGTCCTAATATCATCTTTCTATCCATGTGGTTAAGTCCCCAGTAGTCAATCAGTACCGGTACTCTTGACTGACACACGACTTCTGGCTTTAACACTCTGAGCTAAGCAGACCGTCCAAGACTGATGCTCGAAGTCAGTTACTGAGGTGTCTATTATAATTATAATCTTTTCTTTAATGAAACGCCTGCAAGACGCACTGCACTTTACATTTACAATTTATGCAGTAATCTTAAGTTCCAGCACGTCTTCGGTGGCTGTGACCGTTCTTTTTTAGAGATAGTCCAAGCTAGTTCTAAGGATTGGAAGGAACAACCGAAGTGTCTCCAGTGCCGACAAATGGCGATATTTTGGGCTCTTTATCGGCCGACGACCATGACTGCCCCTCAAACCAAAGGCTCTGCTTTGACAAGTCTTTATAGGCCTAATAGCTAGAGCAGGATGATGAAAACCTGCTCAGCTTTTAAGTATAATAGAGCTGACATATGCAAACATATGCTATATTACTCATTTATATTATTCATTCTACATTAGAGTTAATTATTATGAAAAAATCTTGGCCGCTGCTTTTGAGTTTCCTGTTGCGGCCCTCGGCATCAGAATTGTTGGTTCTGCGGCCCGTGGTGACTCTTTAACGATGAGAGACTTTAACTAAAAGTGACTGGAAGCCAATACATCTTTTGTTGTCACAGTGTTCAGCCAGTTGCTCTTGAAAATACAGTCTCATGCCAGTCTAATCAAACCACAATATGACTAAATCAGTCTGAATAAACGACATTTAATTACTATTATACATAATAAAAACTCAATATCATACAATGTATGGCAAACACGTATTTTTATTATTCTTTATCTATATGGTTATGGGGCATTTGCAGTTTGTAGGGTTTTAAAAACTTTACAGACATTAGCAGCCGGTTACCTATTCACTTTATGCATGCAGTATTGCTGTACTGGAATCACATTACGATATATAGGGTGCGGCCAAAAAAAGACCCCCCTAGGATTTTTGGAAATATCTTGGCCAAAAGTAAGAATTTCCAGATGAAATTTTACAGTCTTAAAGACAATTCATATTTACACGTGAGGGGCAGATTTGATCAAAATATTTCAAACTGAACAAAAGTTATGTCACTTTTAGGGAGGTCACCCATCGTTTTTTGACGATTCAAAAACGAAGCGCATCAAAAACTAGGTTTTTGGCCAATATCTTGGCGAAAAGTAAGAATTTCAAAATGAAATTTTACAGGCGTAAAGACAATTCATATTTACACATCATGGCCAGATTTAATCAAAATAGCTTATACACAACAAAAGTTATACCACTTTTAGTAAGACCACCCACCGTTTTTTGACGATTCAGAAACGAAACGCAACAAAAAGTAACAAAAACACGATTTTATTAAGTCTCACGATCTCATCTCAAATAACTATTGTCAAATGAACTTGGTAGTGCTTCACAACTTGTGTGCAATGTGCCCACCACCAGTACCAACACTTCTTTTGAGTCTCTTTGCAAAGTTCTTGATGGACGTGTTGATTAATCTGACAGATTCTTTATTTACCAATTTGATTGTCATCTTTCTAAGTGACTTCTCAGTGACGCGCAGCTACGCTGGTACCCTGTTTATTTTTTAAAATAGTAATTATAATGATTATCTGGGAACATTAAGGCTATTTGATAACAATATTATTTGAAATGAGAAAAAAGCGTGTTTTTTGTTACTTTTTGTTGCATTTCGCCTTTGAATCGTCAGAAAACGGTGGGTGGCCTCCCTAAAAGTGGTATAACTTTTATTCTCTTTGAAATATTTTGATGAAATCTGACCATCATGTGCAGATATGAATTGTCTTTAAGCCTGTAAAATTTAATTTCGATATTCTTACTTTTGGCCAAGATATTGGCCAAAATAATTAGATTGTTTTATTTTTACTTTTTGTTGCGTCGCGTTTTTGAATCGTCAAAAACCGGTGGGTGACCTTACTATAAGTGGTGTAACTTTTGTTGTGTTCGAAATATTTTAATGAAATCTGGCCATCTGGTGTAAATATAAATTGTCTTTAAGACTGTAAAATTTCATTTCAAAATTCTCACTTTTGGTCAAGATATTGGCAAAAATCTTAGGGGGGGGTCTTTTTTTGCCGCACCCTGTAGGCCTACAGTGTATCTTCATGTGGCTCTAAAAGACAGCACATTTTATAACTCTGGTGTATAATTATCTGATGATTAATTAACAAACTGTGTCCGGTCTATATCTTTCTTTTCAGAGTCATTAAATGGTTAGACTGTCTGACAAAACAGTTTTTCCCATGCAACAACGATTTGGTGACTGAATGAGGACTGAATGAGTGAGTGCATGCATGAGTGAGTAAGTGAGTAAATGAGTGAGTGAATGAATGAGAGTGAGTAAATTATTGAATGAACGAGGAGCTGTGTGAGTGTGTAAGGGCATGAGTGAGTGAGTGAGTGAGTGAATGAGTGAGTGTGAAAGTGAGTAAGTTAGTGAATGAATAAAGAAGTGAGTAAGTGTGTGAGTGAGTGAATGTGAGAGTAAGTGTGAATGAATGAGGAGCTCAAGTATGTGAGTGTGTAAGTGAACGAACCAGTGAGTATGTGAGTGAGTACATGAGTGAGTGAGCTAGTGAGTGAGTGAGTGAAGATATCCTGCTAGAGTGACAGACTGATGAAGCAAAGAGCAGGTGGCTGTTTTATCCGCGTGTGTGTGCCAATGGGTATGACGTCTTTTCTGTCATATGATACGAGATGTGCAGATTATATATATATTATATTATATATATATATATGTATATATATATGTCGTTGTTGACTCACCGTCCTCTTCAGTTGGCCAACAGTTGAGTGGATCTGACCTAGTAAGCACTTTGACTCCTAAGTTCAAATAGATGGCTACTCCGATTTCATGCAGGTATAGTCTACAACAGTACTATGGCTGAATTATGCCTTGAATTTCTATGCACAAGCTGAACTGTTGATTGTTTTGGGCACTTTATTGCATTCTGCATATTGGATGCTGCTGAATGCTGTGCATATTTTACACCACTAAGAAATGTGTCGGAAGTCTTTGGTAGGGAAGTCACCCTGCCCAAGATGTCACCTGTCCAGCATTGTCTAAAACATTTGCAGGTCTTTGACTTCCTGTTTTGGATCATGCTAGAACTTTTCGTGTTCTTTCTCATACAGAGATGATGCATATCCTTTTAAAAGAATTCTGCTTCATATTTGATTATAAAGTTCTGCTGTTAATCGCTAGTAGTAAACAAAGTTTTTCTACTTTACTTTCCATATCATTTTCATTATCAACTTGATGATGACATGCAATGCAAAGAGCACAGTCATTTATTTAGCACAACATCAGGAAACTCATTGGCTGCCTTCCAAGCCCAACAGAACAATCTGTTAGCAATCAAACAGATGTTATTTTTAGTCAGGTAGTCGCATTTGATACAACACATGTGTCACCATAATCCAGTTTTGTACCATTTCTTATATTGATCGTTTACTGAACCTAGCTCTTGGAAATAGGCCTAACTAACAAATACATATTAATTGTTAGGAGTAAAGCTAATACAGAATGCCCGAAATATTAAGGCAGATGTAAAAATAGAAGTACTGATACTATTACTTAAGAACGGTGGCATGTTACTTTACTGTATTACTGATTTGTGATGGTCTTGTTTAGTTTATTCATAAAGAAAGACATTGGATGTGACGTGTTTTCATCTTGTTTCTTGTCAGTTTGTAGCCATGTCAGTGGAGCTGATATTCAACTTAAAGTTAGGATCCGGTGCCAATAATTTCTTGATCAGTATTAAATGCTGTAAGAAAATATGCTTTAGTCGACTGTATTTGGGGGGTAAAGTGAGCTATAAATGACTAATATGCAATGCTTAACTTTTCTATGTATCTCGAGACTGCTATAGCATTTTGCTCAATGTCAACGAAGTAACAGGATATAATGATAATAGCTGACAGATGGAAGTAATAATTACATTAGCAGTGGGACCTCATCATCTGCATTTAACAGTCAGTTCTAACCAGAGTATAAAAAATCTATTAAAAAATGATGTTGTTGATGTACTCTTCTGATGTTTTATTTCAGATACTGATGAAGTAATTTGCGTAGAAGATAAAGCTGAAGTAAAAGACAGAAGCAGAAGAAAAACGAGCAAAGAACAGAAGCATGACGCGCAAGAACGTGAGTACATGACGCTTGTAGCACTGTTGATAGAAAAATAATAATGAAGACAATTTATATGGTGCCATAAAACGGCCATTCCATTACAAGGGTGCCTCACAAGACGGTGATGTTGACCCAACGTGATGTTACACAGGCCCACTATCTTCCCTCCCTCCTTCCCTCCCTCCCCTCTGAGGTGGTGCATTTAAGAACATAATTATGACTAGCTCTTCTATTTACCACTGGGTTAAGGCCGGTGACACAATGAAGACCGGTTTTAATCAGTTGTATGCCAACGTAGTTGTGAGGCTTCTGGATCCAGGCAGTCGTGATCTCTCTTGCTTCTCATTACTCAAAGGGATCGGAGAGTTACGACCGTAAATGGGACTGATGAGGCCAGTGGGAGGGGTATATTCTGACGTCAATGTGTTCTAGTGGCTCCTAATGGGAGGTATATTCTGACGTCAATGTGTGTTAATGTCTTACAGTATAGTATAGTGTAGTATAGTATAGTATAGTATATGAACATTTATAAAGCTCTTGTAATGAGAGGTATATTCTTACGTCAATGTGTATTAATGTCTTGTAATGAGAGGTATATTCTGACGTCAATGTGTGTTAATGTCTTACAGTATAGTATAGTGTAGTATAGTATAGTATAGTATATGAACATTTATAAAGCTCTTGTAATGAGAGGTATATTCTTACGTCAATGTGTATTAATGTCTTGTAATGAGAGGTATATTCTGACGTCAATGTGTGTTAATGTCTTACAGTATAGTATAGTGTAGTATAGTATAGTATAGTATATGAACATTTATAAAGCTCTTGTAATGGGAGGTATATTCTGACGTCAATGTGTATTAATGTCTTGTAATGAGAGGTATATTCTGACGTCAATGTGTGTTAATGTCTTACAGTATAGTATAGTGTAGTATAGTATAGTATAGTATATGAACATTTATAAAGCTCTTGTAATGGGAGGTATATTCTGACGTCAATGTGTATTAATGTCTTGTAATGAGAGGTATATTCTGGTATATTCAGGTATATTTAGTCAATGTGCGTTAATGTCTTGTAATGAGAGGTATATTCTTACGTCAATGTGTGCTAATGTCTTGTGATGGGAGGTATATTCTGGTATATTCTGGTATATTCAGGTATATTTAGTCAATGTGCGTTAATGTCTTGTAATGGGAGGGAGACTCTGACGTCAGTGGGTATTGGTGGACTGCTCGTGTCTCTGATGTCAGTGGGTCCTCATCCCATTTCATTGCTGTAGTGACGTTACTGACACTGTCATTAATTTTCATAAATTATTCACTGACGTTATCGACACTGTCATTAATTGTGATATTCACTAAGTTGTCTATTCTTGTCTGTTCATCTCACGTTTCAATGGTGCAAAGCTCTTGACCTCTGCCTCGAGTCTTGACCTCTGCCTCGAGTCCGGGTTTGAGAGGCTGCAGCCAGAACCTGTGTATGATCAGAAAACTGTTGAGTCTGAGTGCTGACCACCAAATGGCAATAAAATTACTGATTTGGAAGAAATAAACTATGAGGCTATTTCTTTTAACTTAGCTCCAAATTTGAAAACAATCCAATCTTATAGTTGTAATTGAAGAGTGACTCTTTGATTATTTTAAGCATTTTTTTATCACTCATATTTTTGTTCAGCTGATCACTGCCAAGTAAGGACATCAACTCAGAAGACCCAGTAGCGGTTCAGCAGGAAGTCTAGCAGCATCGGTGCCACTTTAACTGAGTGTCTCAATGCCTAGTGGCCCAAATAAGATCCTGGTAAAGATGGTTAGGGAACAGATAATGTAAGAAATTGGGAAATCCGTTTTCCTGCCCATCATAATCAAGAGGGAGCAGTTATATTTTGTTAAGAGATTGCTCAGTGAACAAAATGCTAATGAATACCTTCAAGGTTTTTATATATGAAAACGGATTAATGCTGTGTAGTCATCGTTAGGACTTGTGAATCTATAGTTGCCTTGCCTTGGGTTAGATATCACCTCATGTTTTTAATCAGTTGTACTGTAGGTGTCCCTCCCAGTAGGATTGCGACCCCTTGTTGTGAGGCCTCCCCTTTGTAGCCATCCTGCATGTCTTAAAAGTAGCGGAAAAGTATGGCATGCCATTTGCACAATACAAAATAAATGACAAGGTAAAATCAAGAGCAAATTATTTAGTTTTCGTTTGACCAAATATCGTTTTAGTTTTTGTTTGATCATTTTTCGTTTAGTTTTAGTTTTGATTGCTACAAATTTCGTTTTAGTTTTCGTTGTCACCTCATTTTAGTTTTAGTTTTAGTTAAAATTCGTTAGCAAAAATGTTTCATTTTCGTTAATCACCATTTTCGTTTTCGTTTTTGTTAACAAAAACCAACACTGCCTTCAAGGTTTTATACATGAAAATGGATTAATGCGGTTTAGTCATCATCAGGACTTGTGAATCTATAGTTGCCTTGCAGTCTGATAGGTTTGATATCCCCTTATGTTTGATATATAATCAGTTTTACTGTAGGTGACCCTCCCAGCAGGACTGCGATCCCTTGTGTGGCCTCCCCATTGTAACCATCAATGTGGTTAGTGTGTGTACAAGTGTGAAATTGGTTGTAATAAAAAATTACTTGACTTGATTTGTTTAATGGGGTCAGATTTATAATGGTTCAAATGCAAATAGTGTGTGTGATCGGGTAAACACTTGAGAAGACAATCTGCTTGTTTTGAGCTATTTATGTTCAAGAATATGCGTATATAGTGTGTATAAAATAACTTCATATTTAATCAATTAATCACATAAATTTATATGGCGCTCCTTCAAAATAATTACTCAGAGGCGCTCCCAACCCAGCCCTGGTCAAAATTAAAAGCCTTAAGAAGACGATACAGAAAGAGCCAACGGAGTCAAGGGAAGTGAGTGGAGAGTCACAGACAGAGAGGTTATTCCAGATATTGATTACGACATGTTACAGTGGTCTCAAGAACTAGCAGATAATGCTAATTCAAGTCTTTTTATTAACAACAAAACATACATCTTTTTACATTGTGAGAAAAATTCAATCTTTTTGCATATATTACCTGAGTAATGCTTTAGACCTTAGCCATGTTACTACCTCCAGCGAGTTGCTTTATTGCAGCGCATGAATGTTGAGGCTGCATTGTCAGACATTGCTTGTTACCTCCAACCAAATAAACTTGCTTCTTCTTTTTATCCATGGAAAACAATGATTTCTAAATATAGACATGCTTTACCAATCACATCGACAGGTTGTGAGTAAAAATATCTTGCTCGAAAATTAATTAAAACATCTGTCATGATCTGTGATGGACCAAGTCTGACATTTGTATAAGGAGCGGTGTGTTATTGCCTATTAAATCTGTTTTTTGCAGAGATACCAAAACTTACTTGCAGGTTTGTAGATTGACGGTGACAAACAGTAGTAGGGGTGGGTAGGATCTACATGATTTCTCAAATTACCCACATGCTGCCAACTTTAAGAAGTGGGATGCTCAGTGACATCATCATTTTGATGAATAATATGTGGCAGGAATTATGCTGTAAGTATAAGTAGTCCAGGCAGAGTCAGAATGAGACGGATGCAAGCTGTGAGTCATGCGAACAGATGCTGCTGCTGCTGCTGCTGCTGCTGCTACTGCCGAATCCTCCTGATTTAATTACTGTGTTATAGACCTGAGAAGCATTATCCTACCAGTGTAATAAATAAATGGCTGATATGTTGGAATACTCACCTTGTGATGCGCAGGCTGTGACTGTGCTTTGTGTAAGGACCTTGAGTAAGTTCGTCACTTAAAAAATTGCTCGGTACAATTGAATGATGCTTGGTAATCAGTTAGTAGTGCTTATTATTATTATTTTTTAAATTTTTTTGTGCCCGAGGTATATATGATCCCTCAGGTTTTTAAAACACTATTATTATTATTATTATTATTATTATTATTATTATTATTATTATTATTATTATTATTCAAAGCGTAGCAGATCACTGCCTGAAATGTGATTGTAGAGTTGCCGCCGCTAGCATTAGAAAAGCTGGCTGGAAGACGTGTGACTGTCTTTTTCGGCCGACACGGTCTCATCTGCTGTAGGACGCTTCCTCCTGTCGTTCCACGGCTCGTTTTGCCGGAATTATTATTATTATTATTATTATTTTTTAAGTGCCCTGATTATTATTATTATTATTATTATTATTATCATTATCATTATCATTATTATTATCATAAAGAATTAATCCAGTGCTGTTGATACAATTAGCGCAAAATCAATGAAAACTTGAATAAATTAATGACAACAATGATCATGTCCTACCAGAAGATTATTAGAACTCCCCCCACCTCTCAAAAAACACATAGGGGCTAGCTCCTTGGACAAATGATATCATTATGCAGCATTAGAATTACCAAAATGTTAGTGTGTAGACAAACTCGTATTGGTCAAATGCATCTCCAACTGCACCTCCGGGTTTAGATTTTAGGAGCCACTCGGGTAGAGGTCTAAGCAGAGACCCACAGTCCTCTGAATTACTTCATTATCTGGACAGGTCTGAAGATGGAATCAGATTGAGTATTCAGTCTCAATTACTAGACAAAAGGTTGCACGTGGCCATCAATTCAACTTAATTAAATAGATTTGTGGCAGCAGTTAAAGTGAGCTGCTTGTTCGTTTCGACAAATATTTGGTTCCATATCTCACACTTTAGTGGCAGAGGATGCAGGGTGGCTGGAAGGATGTCCGTGGAAGACGTGCTGTTGCTGCGTAATGTTCGATAGAGAGTAAAATTTGCTCTAGAGCACCTACCTTGATTTTGATAAACTCAGTGACAAAACTACCGAGTTCTAGGTCATCTCGGGAGTTTATCAGATATACCTGATGTTTGCAGAAGCCTATTCTGTCGTTTCTCTATTGTTATCAACTGCACTGGTTGCAGTTCTGGTCATCACCAAACATGGTTTGATGATGATAGGAGTTTAGGTGTATCCATACATATCCGAGTTATGTGCAAAGTTTGGGCTGTAAGACAGGAAGCGGTCGGCTTTCTGCTAAAGATAAAGTAGTTTTTAAAAATTATTTATATCATCTGGTTGAAACTAAAAAAAAAATTATTTTGAGCATGCATATTTTAAAAAAATTGGGCAAAGTAGGGGGTAAAGATATTTTCATTGCCTATATATATATATATATATATATATATATATATATATATATATATATATATATATATATATATATCATCCGCTGGATACGTGTGTTGAACAGTTGAGTGTGGATCTAGCCAGCCTTTTGCCAGGGCTTGATTACATGCACTGGGAGTAAGGTCATTTTGGCTGACATCTTTAACCTGGATCTGCTCAAAATATGGAACCAGTGCCTCACACATACATTTTCAATACCATGTGTTTTTACAACCTTCTGCTATCAATACTGCATCCTACTCATATTGCATCCTGCAGTGTCACTCTAATTTATAATATTTTTTTAGTAAACTTCTTAGATGAGAATGAACCAGGAATCACTTATCTTGATTCATGACATATTTCTGATCATCCTCCAGTCGTAATTTATGCAGCCATTCAGTTCCAAAAATATACCATGAAATTTATACAAGGAGAATGAATGATTGATGAAACCATTAATATATTGCAAGTTCGATTTTTGTAGTCCAATTTAACTGAACTGAATTGATGTTGCTTTGATATGGCAAAGAGTCTTCAGCTCATTGGCCTCTGTCTGCTGAAGACTAGAAAATACTTTCAATCCATTTTAGCATGCGCTTCAGATTACCAGAAATGCCTTGAAACACACCAGACCCTTAGCTTGCCCATTTTGCCATATTACTTTTTAAATCATGATGATGTCACTGCTTGTACTGCATATTCCTGCTTCATAGTAGTTTAGAAGTATTTGTATGATAAATATTATTTTCGTATAAAGTACATACCGTACACTGAAGAACACGTGCTGTATAAGACAGCCTTGAATGACTTATGGGTTATTGAAGTCTTGTGTTGTAAGAAGATATCCAGACTTCACTTAAAATATTTTTAAAATCCTACGAAGTCTAATAAAAAAACTTTAAAGAATTTTGTGAACATTTTTAAAAAGACCAAAATTGCCACAGAGAAATTTACCAATTGTTTTCAGATTGTAATAATCACCAGAGAATAACCTTGAGAATTATAAGGTCACTGTTAAATTGTGGTTACAGCCTCCTTACTCTGGACATTTTTACCTTTAATGGTACGAATACTGAACTTATACTTCTTATAAGATTGCTCAAAGGTTAATGATTATTTTGTGAACGTTGGTTTTCATCTGGCTTCTAAATAGACACCTGGGAAATCCATCCCATTTTTGACAAATTCTAATTGGCTCCACTTGTTCTACAATAGACCTATGTGCATGTGCGTGTGTGTGTGTTGTGGCTACAAGTTATGCATGCAGGAACCGGTGACCGGACAAAACCCCCCCTGGACAAAAAACCCCCCCGGACAAAACCCCCCCGGACAAAAACCCCCCGGACAAAAACCCCCCTGATTTAGCCTAGGACATTAACCCCCCCCGGACAATTCCCCCCCTTTGCTGCACAAGTGCAGGTAGACCTATAATTTGCTTAAACTTAGGCTAATTATACAGTTCCCCGTGCTGTGTCAACTAATTAGTGTCATACGGGTAAACACCTGTCGCTGTCATTCAAGCGTGAACTTATAACTTGTTAGTGTCATACAGTCACTCCGATATGAAGCTAGTACCTGTTGGTGTAATCTAGTACAGCATGAATCGTTGTCAGCAATCCAGCTTCCAATGAGGCAAAAATTCGTTTCATCCAACTTCTATTTAAGTGACAATTATATTTGTCCATCCAGCTCCAATTTAAGCAAAAACATTTTCATCAATCCAGCTTCCATTTATGCAAGAACATTTTCATCAATCCAGCCTCTATTTATGCAAGAACATTTTCATCAATCCAGCTTCTATTTATGCAAGAACATTTTCATCAATCCAGCTTCCATTTATGCAAGAACATTTTCATCAATCCAGCTTCCATTTATGCAAGAACATTTTCATCAATCCAGCTCCCATTTAAGTAAAATTTATTTGTATCAATACGGCTTCTATTTAGCGAGAATTCTTTTCATCAATCCAACTTGCGTACTTCGGACCACCGTTTTATAGTACGACAACTTATGCGCAATATATTCTACCAGGGGGGGTTATGTCCTACCCTAGGGGGGGAATTGTCCGGGGGGGTTAATGTCCGGAGGGGTTTTTGTCCGGGGGGGTTTTGTCCAGGGGGGGTTTGTCCTACAACCGCAGGAACCAACCCATGCATAGGTTCAACAGAATACTGAGAAGGATGTTACTGATGCTGTCGATCAACTACTGGTATCCTTGAATTGCATTCATCTTATTGCAATATCTCATGGTGTGGGTCTATTAAAACTATTATTCTTGTCTGAATACTTTGGTAATTCTTCACAAGCATGCTATTCATGTCAATCCATGTGATATAAAGTCTGTTCTGGTGTTCCAGCACGAAATTTGCAATACTGAAATACGGAATAGTGCAGCTACGTGAGACAATCAATTAGAAAGAGGTCTGTTCATGTGTAATTGTGTAGCCATATCATGGACATATGTTTGCCTCCCAACTTTGATGAATTAGTTTACCTTAGGTTATAATTCATGGTTCTAATACTAGAGCAAATTCTGACAAGGCAGGATGTACATTTTGATGGGTAAGTATCTTTTCGGTTAAATGTTGTGCAGTGGTGTAGCAAGGTCTTGGAGGGCCCCTGTGCAGAGCTTAGTTGGTGGGCCCCTTAAATACTTGAAACCCCCATTCGATTTCAAACAACAAAGCTGTGCAAAACACGTTTCCTTTGCGAAATTTGCATATTTCACACCAAAGTTAAATGAAAATAAACTAGGCCTAGCCACATTTTTTAAATTTTAACAAATTTATCTAATGAAACATATTCTTCATATCAGCAGAGAAAAATTGAACTAAAGTACCATAGAAAAGGGCCAAATCACAAAAATTGCTTCATCTCCTGAAGTATTAATCATCAATCATCTATAGGCCCTACTTAAATTCTCCATGCTGTTGGGTTTGTTGGCTAAAAGAGGGGAAACATGTAACGAGTAGGCCCTAAGTGTGAAATGACTCAATCAAGTATACGGCTAACCTATTATATGGGGGTCTAAATCCGAAATGCTAAAATGGTCATTTGAGTGCTTTCTCTTGTGCTAAAATATCCACCACTTTTGAGGTGTCAAGCGTGCATCCATTGGTGATGTAGGCCTAACTGCTACCGTATCCTCTGAAGTTTGAGACCTACACTCGGCTCAGTGTCAATATTCATGTCAACCACCACCTCTGCACTGATCACACCGGATTTCGATTCTGCCCTCCTGTCTGATGTAGTCACATCGGTGCAAGCTCGCTCTCCGCAGGCATCATAAATGAGGGAATTTTTTGCATTTTGACGGTCTTCTTCACCCGTTCTTCGTGTGCTTGTCGCTTAGCAGCGTCACTTAAATAAGACTTAGGCGTAACTTGGGGGACAGAAAGAGTGCCATACGAGAGTTGAAAAATATACAATTTCGAAGAAGGCCTAAAGATATTTGTAATAATGGCCCAGGTTTTGGCCCTAATCATTATCATGGACACTCCGGCTGAAACCCAACAGATTACTGGGTGTGTAACTGTGTTCACTGTAGATGAAGGGTTGAATGCATTCTGAATATCCTTAAAGTAAAAAATTGACTCCGACCCCGGGGGCCCCTGACAGCCGGGGGCCCTCGTGCACTGCACAGGTTGCACGCCCTATTGCTACACCACTGATGTTGTGGCTGTGTAGTGTGGAATTCCCTTCCAGAGGCTATAAAAATACATGTGACCATAAATCTATTTAAACTCAGGCTAAAGAATTTCCCAATAGTATGCAGGTTATTAATGGGATTTTTTGGTGGAAATACCACCTCCCAACTTTATCTTAATTATTGTCTATAATTGTTGATCACTCATTATCATAGTGATTAGTGCTATTGTTTGTATTGTACAACCTCTACCCTTTTCCTATCTGTTCTGTATAATCTTCTGTTATCTATGCTGATAACTCAATGTTTCACTGCGTGTATTTCTTACACCTTGTATCAACTTTGCGAATGAATTAACTCTGTAAACGAGCCAGCCGAGTGTTTACCAGGTCTGTGCGACCTTTTTTCAGCTGACCCATTGACCTGCATCGATGTTGTGTTCAGTTTTCAGTTAGACTGTACTTGTGACTTGTCATACAGTATGTTACGTTGATATGTTGCAGCTGATATGATATGCTTGATGCAAGTCAATAAACGACTTAATCAATGTAGTCAGCAACCATGCTTTCTATGGATCTGTGAAATTTGAAGCCTTATCTCTTTACAGGACACACAACCAGACTTTCACTTTGACAGTATGATCAAACGAACTGGACATGAACAGAATTAAGTTTAATATAAATCAATAATTGACATGAATATGCATTATGTGCAAGAAAGTTTCAAACCAGATTTAGCACAGTTTTGACTAGTTTTATTGCTCATAAGTTATCATAAACAAAATTATCTTGGACAGTTCTATGCATTTGGACTATGGTACGAAGCTGTGTGTGGGCGTGTGTTTGCGCACGTGTGTGCCAGTGTGTGTTGTGGCTACAAGTTATGCATGCAGACACCCACCCATGCATAGGTTCAACAGAATACTGATCAAATGTTTTCTGATTCAGCAACATTCAGTTTAGATTCCATGGTTCATAAGCTTCACTGGAACATTCCTGCATACATAATTATTGTGTATTGAATGTAGAAATCGTTTATATAAACTACTAGCTGTACCCGGCCACGCGTTGCTGTGGCAGAAAAGACTCCCCCTCCCCCTCCCCCTCCCCCTCCCCTCCCCCTCCCCCTCCCCCTCCCCCCCCCCCCCCCCCCTCCCCCTCCCCCTCCCCCTCCCCCTCCCCCTCCCCCTCCCCTTCCCCCTCCCCCTCCCCCTCCCCCTCCTCCTCCCCCTTCCCCTCCCCCTCCCCCTCCCCCTCCCCTCCCCCTCCCTCTCCCCCTCCCCTTCCCCTCCTCCTCCCCCCGCCTCTCTCCCCTCCCCCTCCGTCCCGCTCCCTCCGTTCCTTTCCTCCCTGAACCAAGAAGGCCGCAACATAATTTTGCGAATCGCTTATGACATCACGGGACGCAACCTCATTCATGTTTCGTCTGCATGGTCGCAGTCACTGTCAAGGCGTTTGTGAATCTGGCAACGTGCGGTTTTGAATTTGCAAATGGCGGTCGGTCGGAATGCAAAGTTCACTTTTTGTGGAAAATATTGCGTTTATTCGGAGAAAAAAAAAGTTGGAAACTCTCTTATAGGAATGGAAGGTTTTGTGAAATTTTCAAAACAATCTGTGCGGTACGTTTCGAGAACACTTTACACAAACTATTGGAAAGTTTCATTTTTATATATATAGAAGGTCCACAAAGTGTTTATAAGAATATGGGTCAACCTAGGCATCTGAAAAGCCATGTAGGTGCATGAAATATGACGACATTTATTTACAGCACTGCTTTAGAATCAATTATTTATATTTTTTTAAATGAATGCAGTGGCTATATTATGCCTTCTTTGCAAAACTGAAGCGTCCATTTCTTTGTGCAGGTTTAAGACCATACTTTGGAATGGGTGTGCATTTGTTATGTATTTAAGTGCAAGTTAGTGCACAAGACAATATGTCTATGAATTCAACTACATGTACTAATTAACTGGAAGCTCCATCTTGCAGCTTGAGCGCCACGGAACAATGCTAAAGGAGTTACAGGACGAGGTTAAAGCGTGGTGTGGTGGAAAAATTTCTAGGGCTGTTGATTTAATCGCGTTAACGCGTGCGATTAACGCGTTAAAAAATTTTGCGATTAAAATTTTTAACGCATTAATCGCACACGTTAATTAGATCTGATTAAAATGGAATCAGATGCAGAAAAACTCGTTTTAAACGGAAGACTCATACTTAAAACTAGTGATACAAAGGTTAGTTACTTTGGCAAATATTCCAACAAAGAAGTTGAGTGTTGTCGTAGCAATTCTTTGCTCGATTAGGCCTATCGCCTGCATGCGAACCAAAACATGCGCTAAACGTTAAAGATGAGTCTCCAGGTTTCAAATGATAAATGTTTACAGAAAGACAACAGTTACTGAGACGAGGTTTGGCAAGAACCGCAACCTCTTGTGAAAAATTGTGACTAAATAATGAGGTTCAATATAGTAAACCTACTAGACCTATTGCTAATTAATAAAAGCATCCCTTGAACCGACCACGGTTGTCTAATTTTCATTTAAGCCTATATCATTTTAATTAAGGGTGGCTCAAATGAAATAATTAACGGATTTTGAACCATTGACTTATTTGAACAGTGTTTCAATTCTGGCTGTCATACAAAGCTGCTCAATAAACTAAATGCAGGAATCAAATAGGCCTAAGCCAAAGGTTATTGAATATGTTTGCAATAGAAAGAATGCATTCAGTCATTAAAACTATATGCTTCAGGGTCCTTAGAAAATAGTAAGATTAATATATTTGACGGAAATGTATTGCGATTAATTTGCCGTTAATTGCGATTAAAAAAATTAATCGTGCGATTAATTTCGATTAAAATTTTTAATCGAACAACAGCCCTAAAAATTTCTAATTTTTAGTCAGTTTTCTTTTGTTTTCCTCTGCTTCTTTTGATCATTTTCGCATTGCCTAACTTCTTGCTCTTCTCAAATCTTTTCTTTCCTGTCCTCTTTCCCAAAGTTCTGAGCTTAAAATTTGCTTTAGTCTTCTTCTTTTTCCTATTTGAATATTAAAAAAATAAATTGATTTCCAATTTCTTTGGGCAGTTGCTGTTTGAATCTGTTAGGTGCCATGTTCTTCTGAATCAACTGAAAGCAGATGACTGGATTGTCTCTCTGCATTTACTTTTGCTTTCAAAGACTGAATATAAATCTTCTGTTTTAATTACATTGTTACAGTTCTGACAAAATGCTTTCACATCTAGGATTGATGTGTTCTTCATCATCAGCAAATTCATTCAGATCATCATCATCATCATCATCATCATCATCATCATCATCATCATCATCATCATCATCATCACCATCACCATCACCATCACCATCACCATCACCACCACCACCACCACCACCACCACCACCACCACCACCATCACCATCACCATCATCTGTTTTTCTAGCTGCATGTCCTATTGAGTTAAGATATGCTGACCTTTGACACCCATAATACCAGCCGTCCACATAATTGTACACATCATACAGAGTACAGTGTACACTGATAAATGCATATAACCATCTTGGACTGTTGCCTTGTCTTGGCACTGATGGTGCAGCCTAGGGCCAGGACATGATGTGGGTAGTAAATTGCTGTGCCTCTCATATTTGGAATGATAATTATCTACCACTAAGACTCATCATGCCTGCTAGGCCAGCTGTCCCATTATTTAAGTCACATGACTACATCCACTATTTTACTCTGGTCTTAGCAATACTTTGTGCTGCCGCTAGCAGATATTCATCCACACGGCAGAGGCAGATTTAGTTGCTTTGATTACATAAATATATGAAAGAAATGTAGGGATTTTTTTACTTTTCCCAAGGCACAACTGGATCCACATGATCAGTACATTGTTCTTCTTGAGATCATGAGATCCTTCATCAGCATTGAAACAGTGTGCAGTAGTACTACTAAGTAGGACTGTTGTTCGATTAAAAATTTTAATCGAAATTAATCGTGCGATTAATTTTTTTAATCGCAATTAACTGCAAATTAATCGCAATACATTTCCTTCAAATATATTAATCTTACTATTTTCTAAAGACCCCTGAAACATAAAATTTTAATGACTTATTGCATTCTTTCTATTGCAAAGATATTTAATAACCTTTGGCTTAGGCCTATTGAATTTCTTCATTTAGTTTATTGAACAGTTTTGTATGAGAGACAGAATTGAAACAATGTTCAAATCAGTCAACTGCTCAAAATCCGTTAATTTGTTTATTTGAGCCACCTTTAACTAAAATGTTATAGGCCTAAATGTAAAAATTAGACAACTGTTTAATTCTGACTATCAAAATTGATTATTTATTCAGCCAACTGTATAGGCAGACCAGTACGTTTATTTACATTGGTCGGTTCAAGGGATGCTCTTATTATTGATTAATTGACAATAGTAGGTCTAGCTATTGAACCTCATTATTATTTAGTCACAATTTTCACAAGAGTTTGCGGTTCATGCCAAACCTCGTCTTAGTTGTCCTTCTGTAAACATTTATCATTTTAAACCTGGATCCATTGGTCTTGAATGTCATCTCATGGAGTTTAACCAACGTAGTCTGACGGGGTGAGGAAAGAGGAAACAACTTTAGTGGACGATGCGGCCATGTCGACGGCTCATCTTTAGCGTTTAACGCGTGTTTTGGTTCACATGCAGGTGATAATTAATTGAGCAAAGAATTGCTACGATAATACTCAAATTCTTTTTTGGAATATGTCCCAAAGAATGTAACACTAGCTTTAAGTATGAGCCTTCCGTTTAAAACGAGTTTTTCTGCCTCTGATTCCATTTTAATCAGATTTAATTAATGCGTACGATTAATGCGTTCAAATTTTTAATCGCAAATTTTTTTAACGCGTTAATCGCACGCGTTAACGCGATTAAATCAACAGCCCTACTACTAAGAACTTGGTGGTAGAACCAATTTCATGATTTTTTGAGATGATAACTCCTACCTCGTCATACCATCGTCATCATCATCAACAACTCCTACCTACGCTGAGTTGACCACCAGTACAGCTCCCCACAAGTCAGAGATCGGGTCAGAGGGGGGGGGTATTCTTTGCTGAGCCTTGATTGAAAACTTTCAGCTGCTCTCATTCATATTCTGCACTGTCACACGTCGAAGGATTGAAACCAAAGTCTACAAGTCTTCTCTGAAGTTCTGACTCTGCTTTACTCTCTTCGATATACTGTGCCTCAAAGCCATATACAGTTTCTTGTAGAGTTGTAAAAAATTAATTTTGAATATAAAATTTATTTAATCCTCTATTAGAGCTGCACATCAGATTTGCATTCTTGTGTTACTTTGTGAATGCGAAATTTGAGCAGCTCAGCAACAACAATAATAATAGTTTTTGCTCTCCTCATTTCTGCAATCCTACCAGATCAGATGTGCCTGGGGGTGGGGGGGGGAATAATAAGGGCGCTCTCTACCATCCCGGTGAGTTGGCTGGTGTTGCCGATGACACCACTCTACAGACTTAGCTAAGGGAGGCCACCGCCCTTGTACTGGATGACATCATCCACCATCTGCGCAATCTTGCCAGTCTAGTTGTGGAGGGAGAGGACATGCTACCAGCAGCAGCAGCAGCAGCAGCGATGGATGAATAAGTGATCTGAGGCAAATTGATTGCTGTGAGCCAGTAGTAAGTAATCAGACTGATATGACCCACGTGCGGGGGGGGGGGGGGGGGGGGGGGGGGGGTCACACGTGGCGCCACCTGGCCGCGCAGTGCACAAACTCGCACGCAATGGCAACAAGTAGTTGAACAATAACATCCATTGAGCTGTACATAGGTGATAGTCTCATCAGTTAACCCCAGTTCAGCCTGGATCTGGATCTGGTCACACGTGGCGCCACCTGGCCGCGCAGTGCACAAACTCGCACGCAATGGCAACAAGTAGTTGAACAATAACATCCATTGAGCTGTACATAGGTGATAGTCTCATCAGTTAACCCCAGTTCAGCCTGGATCTGTATTCCCCAGATATTGAGGCCACTGTTCATGTGATGCTTCAATGATCAGCCAACCTGCCCCAGAAAACAGTGATTTGGCAAAACTGTATTTTTTTAT
The DNA here is from genome assembly GCA_945859605.1 of Lumbricus rubellus. Classification (NCBI taxonomy): domain Eukaryota; kingdom Metazoa; phylum Annelida; class Clitellata; order Crassiclitellata; family Lumbricidae; genus Lumbricus; species Lumbricus rubellus. The sequence goes on along the minus strand of OX243811.1, from coordinate 17,428,869 downwards.
CCTACACCTTTAACATTCTGTACAGAGATTCACTTATAGAAAGAAGTGCAGAGAATAATCAATATGTATTTTATTGTTTGCATTCATATACTACATTCTATATACTACATTCTATATACTACATTCTATATACTACATTCTATACACTACATTCTATATACTACATTCTATATACTACATTCTATATACTACATTCTATATACTACATTCTATATACCACATTCTATATACTGTAGATTTTCTGTGTCATTGAGTTCCACCTCTGGGATATTGAGTCCATGTATTGTATTCATTGTAATGTAAATGTAGTGTAACATTACATGGACATGTATTGTATGTTGGTTGGTGATGTGTGAGTTTATTTGTTTGACTTGAACAGAAGAAGAAGCAGACGCAGCTTGAGGCAGACGAGGAACAACAGTTGCTGGCCAGTGGATATGGATGCAATGTCAAGGACCTGAAGGAACTGATGAAAATTCGTGGTAATGATGCTTACCAGAAGCTGCAGCAGGACTACAATGGCGCGTTGCAGCTATGTAGCCGACTGGGAACATCCCCAACGGAAGGTAGAAATGGCAAAGTCTATAATCACTTTCATACAAACCACCTGGCATTGAATTCTGTGGTTTCTTCGAAACAAACTCACATTCTAAATTTGTCATAGCATAGAACTAATTTTCACAGGATCCCGTAGACTGTAGGATAGGTAACATCGTAGCAATAATTATTACTATTGTTTTAATCATCATCATTATCGCCTTCATCATCGTCGTTGTCGTCGTCATGTTCACCATCATATTTTATTATTTTTACTTATTTGAAATTTGTGAAGTCCTCTAAATTAGGTTTGGTAGTAGAATGCCAATGAATTTGTATCACAGCTCTGCATCGATAATTAATCTATTTGTTGAGACAAATCAGACTCTGTTTATTTTGCTCAGAATCGCAACCCTGCATGAATAGAACTTGGTTGGCCAAGTATGTGTGAAAAAGATGAAGTAACTTTCTGCGTTGTTAAATTTATAATTTATTGTTATCATTTGTTGTTAATTCAAATAGTGCTTAAATTGATCGATTTATTATTTTCTCTCGTAGGTTTGCCTAATACTCCAACAGAAATTGAAAACCGAAGAAAAGTGTTTGGATCAAACGTGATTCCACCAAAGCCGCCAAAGTCATTTATACGACTTGTTTGGGAAGCTCTTCATGATGTGACGCTGATCATTTTAATCGTCGCTGCGCTCATCTCACTCGGCCTCTCTTTCTATCATCCACCAGCATCGGAAGATGGATGTTCAAGTGAGAAAGACGTTGTCTTCTTTATCATTGAACTTTATTTTATCATAATGTCAATTCATTCAGAATGATTTCGTCTCAGACCTTCTTTCTGTTCACTGCTTGGATCTAGACTTCAGATCTGGACTTCAGATCTTTCCACTCTGCTTATCCTCTGCCTACGTTTTGTCCTTTCAGATCTTAATCAACTGAAGTGTTCAACAATTGATTTGTTTTGTACATACTAGAGTTGCAACACTATCAAAGTTGTAAGACAAGATTAGCTTAGATTTGACACTAGATTAAGTTATACAAAGGATTAAGGATCAGATCCAGCTTCATATTTCTTGGCTAGTACTGGTCAGCAACTCTAAATACGTCTTCCTAAATGTGCTTATAATATAGCCATTGAAAGAATCGAAATGGTGAAGAAAATATTATGCAAATTGTCCAAACCAACATTTTGTCAACTCACAAAAAAGGCAGAGTTCTATAATTTTACGCAAAACATCTAGTCTAAATGGTCTAAATATCCGAAATAATTATCTTTTATTAGTGTTTGCATGGACGATTGTGAGTATTAATAGAAATCTCATATGTGCCTCAAGCTGATTTCAGCAGGAGAGCAGATATTTCTGCAGATAATTTCTCAATATTAGTTTTGAGGTTTCACATTTGACCAATCAGAAGTCGAGATAAATAGTTGGTCATGAATGAATAGAACATGAGACAAAGAGAGAAGGACAGGAGACTAAATGACCAGCACACGAGAATAGATATGCAAGGAACAACAGTGATGTGAATAGAAACATGAGACAAAGAGAGAAAGACAGGAGACTAAATGACCAGCACACGAGAATAGATATGCAAGGAACAATAGTGATGAGTGAATTGACGTAGTTGCAAAACTTGTCTTACATCTGGTTTTTGACATTTCTAACCTGGGTCCAGATTCTACATGTATGATGTACGTAGGTATGAAGGATGGTGATAATGTTTATTGTAGTGTCAAACTGTTTTATGTGTCAGTTGTCACTATTTCAGTTGTGAGTAAATAAGCAGAAAAACACGCGTCGCATCATCCTGACATAAACTAAAGTCCTTTAACCTTTTACTGTGAAAGTATTACTTGAAAGAATACACTGTATTACTTGAGGCCTGATGAATATTGTTACTCTCACAGTTTAATAATTGCTTTGACGTTGTATTCTGAGCAGCACATGATGAGACGGAGTCAAAGGCAGGATGGATCGAAGGTGCGGCCATTTTGGTGGCCGTCATTGTCGTCGTTCTTGTGACATCATTCAACGACTGGAAGAAAGAAAAGCAGTTCCGTGGACTTCAGAGCAGAATTGAGCATGAACACACGTTCGCAACCGTGCGTGGTAATGAGATCATCCTCATTCCAGTTGGTCAACTTGTCGTCGGAGATATCTGCCAAGTCAAATATGGTGAGCATCCACTTTTTATCTCACATCTGTCTGTCTGTCTGCCTTGTCTGTCTTGTCTGTCTTGTCTGTCTGTCTGTCTGTGTACGTGTATGATATTGCAGACACTATATCATATATATATATATATATATATATATATATATATATGTGTGTGTTGAAGGCTTAGAGATGTCTTGACCATGGTTACAGTTGTAGAGTAGAGGCTGGCCGTCACATGGTAAATATACAATAACTACAACTAATTATACAATGCTGATTCATTTCGAGCCAACCAACCATGTACAGTACACTGTGTCCGGAAAAAAAGGGACCCATTTTGTAAATATGAAATTAAATAGTAAACATTCATCGATTTTTACAATTCAAAGACCATTTTAATCCTGACATATTTGTCTAACATTGTTGAAAATATAAAAGTTCCAGTCACAATATTGACGTCATAATGACGTCATATGCATCAAAATGCACATAGCCGGCCATTTATGCATGGTTTCGGTTGGTATATTGGCTCTTGGTAAAACGGAAATCCAGTAGCAGAACCAGGAGTGAAAATAAATTCAGCTTATTAAAGGGATTGTCTGCTCTATAAAAAAGTGGTGCCTGATATCCTGGAATATTCGGAACAATAGCCTACACATTTCAACAAAATGATGCTTCAGCTCACTGAGTTCGTCAATCTGTTGAACTGTTGACTAAGGAGACTCGGATTTCATTCCTCTTAATCTTTGGCTACTAAACGGCCGCCCGCTTAAATCCCGCTGATAATAAGATCTGGAGACTGATGGAGGAGAAGGTGTAGGCCTACCACACAAAGATAAGAGACATTGAAGAACTCCGTGAGCGAATTGTTAATGCCTGGGAGGATTTTGATAAGCTGGTTAATCGATGCTTCTGTTGGCTATTAGCGCGACCGTTTTGAAGCTTACGTTTAGGCCAAAGGTGTACACTTTGACTACAAATTGCAGTCTGACATAATTCAGGTATAAATATAAAATTAAACTTACATTTAATATTGATAAATTAAATCATAAAAATATTGAAATTTTGGACGCTTTTGCGCGTTTATCTCTTAAATTTGACTTTTTGTGCAAATGACGTCATTATGACGTCAATATTTGGACTGGAACTTTTATATTTTCACACATGTTAGACAAATATGTCAGGATTAAAATGGTTTTTGAATTGTGAAAATCGATTAATATTTACTATTTTTTTTCATATTTACAAAATGGGTCCCTTTTTTTCCGGACACAGTGTGTATATACACGGTGATTCATAAAAACCCATCCCCCTGCATATTTCACTGTAACTCCGTCAAATGTCATGCTATGTGAAAGAAATTTTAAAGGAAGACAGAGGAGTTATTTCTAAACATTCGGAAAGTTAAAGTTTATGTTCAAATTGACCCCCCCCCTTTGGCAGCGACGCATGCGCGAAGACGAGTACGCCACTGTTTGACTGATTCATCAATGATGCGCTGATCCATCTCGTCCCATGCCTCCACAATTCGACTTCGCAACTCACTGACATAACATATTCGAGATCTGTAGACCTAGCTTCTCTTGCATGACACTCCATATCTTATAGTCCACTGGATTTAAATCAGGGCTGTTGGGTGGCCACAAAGTAGGCGGGATGAAATCAGGTGTTTCAGTTTCCAGTAACGCAACAGTGTCCCGTGCTCTGTGCGCAGGGGCGCTATCCTGCTGGAAGATAAAATCCTCATCGGTAATGTCACGAATGTCTGGTAAAAGGCCCTGTTTTAGTGGAACATCTCTGTAATATTGTCCATTGACCTCATGACAACTGGTTCGGTGAAATGGATATGTTCGTACGACCAAGTCAGAGACCCGACCGATGCCATAAGGGATTTGCTGAAAGTTGGTCGATTCCGCAAAAGACGATTTGCTGGAACGTCCCTCTTCTGTGTACCGGCAGATACGTGTTTGCGAACATTCTGATTGTTACTGGGTGCTGCCACAGTAAACAATTTCTCACCTGGAGGCTAAACCAGATGAAATTGACCAGGTTTGCATGATACAACCTGAGTGACTGACAGGAACGTTGGAATATTGCTTGTTTCTCGAGATTATCGTGACGTCATTAGTTTCGTCATCCGCGTTACGTCATTATAGCTCTGAATGTGAAATAATTTATACAGCACTTGGCTAGAACATCAAGCTTCATTACTGTGAAATTTCGTTAAATTTGATGGTCATCTACATGAGTTATCCGAACTTACGCAGGGGGATGGTTTTTTATGAATCACCGTGTATATATTGTATATTGAAATGCAATTTACATGATTTTATACACTGACCTTATGGCCTCAATCCTTCCCTGTGTCTGGACCAAGTGCTAATGCGAGATTGCAATCTCTGAAGTAAGCCAGCATTGGAGAGGTGAACCAAAGGATGATAGGGATGTAGTCTATGCTCTAACCAATGCAGCTAACTGGACTAGTTACGTCTTGAACAAAAGTAATTTCAAAAGTTTTTGCCTAAAGTGCAAGAAAAACGAGAAGCTACATCAAGTTGCCTGAATATTTTAATGAGTGTACGTGTTACACCTGTAGGTCTTCTATGCAGCAGAGGAAAAGAGAAAGAAATATAGACAGAACAGTTTGTTGGCGGTCTCTGTCAGAGGTTCTTAACTATTTTTAGCACATAACACGTCTAAGGTATTCTTGAAACCAAATTCGGTTAAAGTCCATGCAATCATCATATGATTTGTGTGCACTGTGAGATGTGCTTTATAAATGTGTAAATTTGTTGATTAAGCAACTAAAATGCATCTTCTACTTTTACTTGCCTGCAATATTTACAGTAGATTGGTTGTTTTCAGTTTTATGATTTGTTTGTTGTTTGTTGAGTCGCTAGAAACTGACTGAACTCTGGATGAATATCGTGAATGAACAATACGTTGAAATGCTTTATTACGTGCTGTACAGGTGATCAATGTCTTATATATGTATTTTTGTGAAACATGTTTGATATGTTTGTGCTTAGGTGATCTCATTCCTGCTGATGGTGTGATCATCCAAAGCAGTGATCTGAAGGTCGACGAGAGTTCATTAACAGGAGAATCAGATCATGTTAAGAAGGGAGAAGTTCAAGACCCAATGCTTCTGTCAGGTAAACATCTATTTGTCTGTCTTTTCTATATCTTTTCTGCTTGAGTGCAAGATCGCTACTGTAGGAATCGAAGATAAGTTTGATCTAAATCCAGAATAGTAAATAAGGAATAATCAGCGGCAAAATGTCATCTGCTACATAATTATGAGCTTTTTTAAAGTAATTGAGGACTCAGATTGGTTGCAAAACTGAGGATGAATGAAGAGAGAAAATGTGGAGATGGAACAGTGAAGAAATGCAGAAGTCTGCACTTGGGACTTCTCTGTTATATGAAGAATGACACACAAACTTCGCCTGACTTCACTTTATATCAATCAGCCACAGCATTGTATTTACAATTAAGTCTCAATTGTTTAGATCAATCAGTCATAGCATTGTATTTACAATCCTGCTCGTTTTTCAATTAGTTGATCAGGTAAATCCTCAGGCACCAAGAGGGCATCAGAGGGCTTGATATGAAGTGGCTAAAGAAGTGGCTATGTGGATGTGTATTGTTTCTGTTTATCTTCAGTTCTGACTGTTGTTTGTTTTTGACTGCCAGGAACTCATGTCATGGAAGGAAGTGGCAAGATGGTCTTGGTGGCTGTCGGTCCAAACTCGCAGGCTGGCATCATATTCACTCTGCTGGGGCAGGCAGGTGATGATGAGGAAGATGCGGAGAAAGAGGAAAAGAAGAAGAAGAAGAAGGAGAAGAAGAGCAAGGGAAAGAACAAGGACAAAGATGAGAAACAGGGTGAGCCATTTTTTTTTCTCATATGAATTTCTTCTGGTGTAAATAAACTGATCGGGAATCAATTGATTCCTTATTCGATGCCAGTAAAGCCTCCAATTTTTTGTCACCACAAATTTATCTTACCTATACTTTCTTTATCATGCATGGCAATAATGAGAAATTGAAGAGATGTATACTATACGACTTTGGTATTCATTCTATCAAATGAATCTCAATAGTTTTTGTCGATATCTGATCCATAGCATAATTTTATTGCTTTATCTTGTACGTTATAACTAAACATAATAATCAGCTGTATGCATTTAATACTGATAGTCAGTACAGTGAGAAACACTAGACTAACATCATGATGTCGACTGAGGAGTAGCATTAAAAGATCCCACTGCATGGTTGACCTTCTCCTCTTGTCAGCACCCCAGCATAAATGTGAAGGATTTACATTCCAGCATTGAACAACCAGGATCAATGATAACAGCGCTATTACGCTCTGTGTATCATGTAAATGTAAACATTCTTCTAGGCCCTAAAATTGACCATAATTATGGTGTCCTTGACATTAGTCTTTTCTTAATGAATTGAGATCCGTCACCACTGCTGCCAGCTTGAAATGGTGACACTTCACATAAGGACCGTTATGTCCCTGTCTGTGGACCTTGCTAATCTGAGGTTTAAATCTTTATATAAATAGGCCACTATATAGTATTCAAAACGATGTCATTATGCACAGCGGAACCAAACTTTATCCCGACCAATATGTAGCTAGGACCCAGTGGAGATTTGTAGGTGATGCAGTTCCACTGATTATAGCTTGAATCCAAATGATCTTTTCTTTGCTGGACATTATTCTTCTTTTTCTTCCAATGCATAACGTTCTACTTCATCTGACTCTACTAAGCATTCATTTTTCAACCTACTACAAATGTGTTTGCCTAACTTGAGTTTAACTGTTAACAGCCATGTTATCAGTGCTTTTAATAGGTGTCAAACTGGCAATATATTCTGTATCTTTACACATGTCTTTACACATTCTGTATACAATGCATGCATACATATATTCATCATAATGTATCGTATCTAAAAATTTATGGAGCTCCTCTTGCAGCATAGACTATTCAGACACGATTTCAGTGCAGACAAAATGCCGAGAGAGAGAAAGAAAGAGACAGAGACAGACAGAGAAAAAGAATGCATAGATACAATCATAGATATATCATTCCAACTGATCAGTTTTTTGCAACCATATGAGATTTCTCTAACAGAGAAACTGTGTAGTGGTCAACTGCTCATTAACGTATTCACGAAGAATTATGAGCATTAAAAAGTACTTGAAAGGTGCTGATTTAATCTTTTAATACTAGATTCATGATTTGCCTAAGGCATAATTTGATGATTTGTTTTTTTTCCACCAGGCAATGCTGAGGCTGACCTGGGTGAGAACATGGCTTTGAAAGACTCTGATGAAATATTCAAGGTAATGACATTTTTCTTGATGTTCAGCAGATTATGTCTTCCTACTACGTGAAAACTGTGTGAGTCCTGTGCCGCATTCACTGTGGATAAGATGGTTTCCATGACTTCGCCTTTGTGGGCACTGTAGAAATCAATTGCTATATTCTGCTAGAGTCTTGTAACAATGTTTTGGTATCTGTTCTATTGTCTTAAACTGGTCCATTGTTGCTCATGATTCTATTATGGTCTGTGTTGGAATGCAAAGGACTCTGCCAAGGCATAATAAATAATTATGTCAATAGTGTCAAGCTCCTCGTTTACACAGTGGACTGCCGAGCACTACATCTTCATTGGTTTGCTAAAGTTCCTCTTAATATGCATCGTCTAAATTGTTAGATTGGTTTTACTGATCAGATGATAGCTTTTGTTTTTACATATAGGAAGAAGTTGAGGAGAAGAAGCCGTCAGAGGGTGGCCATGGTCGAAAGGAACAATCCGTTCTGCAGGCCAAGCTGACTAACCTTGCCATCAAAATTGGATATATTGGTGAGGCTTTGTTTGGCTAGTTGCCTTTGTTTACTAGTTGCTCTAACTGTGTGATGTAGCAACTGACTGGCTGTATGATTCTCATTAGTAGCTGGTTGACTGGCTGATGCAGTACCAAATGCAGAAGGGAGTTCTGAATAATTTTACATATGAACAGTTTTGAAAAAGACATGTTAACAGGATTAGTATTACCATAGCATAGCAAATTCAATTATACCAGAGAAGGACTTACAATGTATCTGACATGGAGCTTGAAGCTGCAGTGGACGTCATAGAGCAATGTTGTGAACAGCAGCTCAACTGGTTTCAGCTGAATGAAATTTACATTAGGCTGACTGAGAAGATGAGCGGCTGGTAGAAAATAATTAATAATTATAGATCAGTGATTCCCAACCTGTGTGCCGCGGCACACTAGTGTGCCGCGAGAACTTTGCAGGTGTGCCGCGGCAAATTTCAAAAATGTTACTAATTAATAATGACTCAAAGCAAAACATCCGAAAACATCATTACTGCAACTTCAAAACTTACGTGTAAGTCAGTTGGTCTTAATCTCTCACATTGTAGCAGGTTAAGATCCCAAAGGGAAATCTTGATTGTTTTCCCACAGTCATTGAATCTCAGTTAAAATTAAAAAAGAAAGTTGCACCTAAAATACTAAACACATTGAATAGACCTACAACCAGCACTACAGCATTAGGCCTACTTCCCTTCCCTTGCAATCGACAATTTTGACTGAGTAACATGGGCGGAGTTGCCGAGTTTGGTTTCCGTTTTGGGGGGGACTAAAAACTTGGTTTTTGTTTAGAGCTAAGACTCAAATTTTTACTCAAATTTTTCCTCGACCCAAAAAATTATGTTTTTGCGAGTATGATTATCGTATCTGCCATAAAGCCTATTTTAATTTGATCTGCTGACTGACTAGACTCACTAGAGTAGGCCTAGGCTATTTTTTTTAAGATAAGAGGAACATTAAAATTAGAATATTATTAAATAGGCCCTAATAGTCACAAATAGATTAAAAAATTGATAATTATAATTAAGTGTGCCGCGAAATTTTTATTCCTTCTTAGTGTGCCGCAAGCCAAAAAAGGTTGGGAATCACTGTTATAGATGGATATACAACTGTACATGCAGTAGCTAACTACAGTTTCCACTTTAAAGTAAGATTTGAGCTAGAAATAGGCCGATAAAAAGGCAAAATTACCTTGGTCAAGGTTCTGAATTTGTGTACATTGAATGTAATTTTATTTATCTATCTATTTCTTTAGCGCCCCTTTAAGCTCTCTACTCAGAGGCACTTCTGATTACAACGCGAACACTGTGTAGAGTTTCACGCCGAAGCGCATGAGCAGTTGCAAGTGAAGGACTTGCTCAAGATCCCTACGCTGCGGCTTGAGGTGGATTCAAACCTGGAACCCTCTGGTTCTAAGGCACCAAACCACCACTACACCACCGCACCCCACAATAATACAAGTAATACATGTGTAGAGTGAGTAGTGGTAATTGCCTCAATGTAAAGTGGATCATTTGAGATTGTATTGTTTCGTAACTTCTTCTCTTCCAGGAACTGCCATTGCCATCCTCACAGTGCTCGTCCTCGTGTTGCGCTTGTGCATTGAGGACTTTGTGATTAAGGGCAAAGAATGGTCTGTCGTTTACATTCAACTCTTTGTCAGCTACTTCATTATTGGAGTCACCGTTCTTGTTGTCGCTGTACCGGAAGGATTGCCATTGGCCGTCACTTTGGCACTTGCCTATTCCGTCCAGGTATGAACCACTTTGACATAATTCCTAATGTCTCTGGCATTCATTCTGTTTTCTACTGTCTTCATCCATATTTGTAGTGCCAACATTTAAAAGGCAAAGTGACAACTAAAGTTGGTTAACATATTGAGTTTGCAGATGTAGTTTGAATTATGTAAAACATTTATGTATTGCTTCAAAGGATTTGAGTCGATATGGTCTTGCCGAGGCTGGGCAGTTGACAATTTTGTCACAGATAGTTACTGTAGTAGGCTACCTGTTGCAATGTTGCATTGATGATGAGGATTGAAGACAACCCAAACAAATTTTGATATTATCATTACCTTTTTATTAATAGTAATGTTATTAATAATATGGTAATAATGATCAGAAATAGTAATGACAATAATTAATTAGCTATGGGTGTATTACCGGTTAATGTGCTTCCTTAACGTGAGATCTCATTTGATTTGTTTGGTTCGAGGTTCTTTCTGGTTGGTGGTTGGTGGTTGAGAGGGAAATAACGTTTGGTGTTGATATATTATATTTCAGAAAATGATGGATGATAACAATTTGGTTCGTCACTTGGATGCGTGTGAAACGATGGGAAATGCAACAACGATCTGTTCTGACAAGACAGGAACACTGACAACCAATCGAATGACTGTTGTTGAGAGCTACTTATCAGGTTAGCATCCTCCTCCGCTGATGCTGATGTTGATTGTCATACATGGGTTCTATTCAGCTGATATGTGTGTGGTGATTGAATTAGTGTTGTTGGATTTTGTCTGACAGCTTGTGTGTGTGTGTGTGTGTGTGTGTGTGTGTGTGTGTGTGTGTGTGTGTGTGTGTGTGTGTGTGTGTGTGTGTGTGTGTGTGTGTGTGTGTTCATCTCCTGTTTGTCAGAACAGAGACTTTGATCATCAGACGTAAACCTAAGTCGATGCCTGATATAACGACTTGTCTCATAATAGTCCATCTGAACAACTCTCTGGTGGTTTGAATACATGACTTTTGCAGTTGCTGCATTACTTCCATGTGATTGTCACTGGCTTGCCACCAATGCGACAATTCCATAAATATGTGGTTTATAGATAGAGATGGACGATATGGGGGGATATTGATACTTTACTGGAGTAAAGTATGATATAGAGATATAGATTCAGTCATTCATTCTATGGATTTATATGGTGCCCCTTCAAGAAAACTACTCAGAGGCACTCCCAGCCCAGCCACAACAAAAGAAAAAAGACATGAGAGATTTATGAAACAACGTTTGACTGGTCAGATGTAGTAAATGAAGCTTTGAAGATGTGCTAGAAAAATAATAAAATTTAAAATATACAACATGAGCTACTATGATATATTCGCATATTCATTCCATCAGGGTATATTTTTTAACCGTCTTGATAATTGTAGTCTAGCCAGAGTGGTTGGCATTGGATGGTTGCCAATTTTCTTGAGATTTAAATTGAATACTAAGATTGTTTCATGGCTGAGCTTTTATCACTGGCAATGATTGATGTCCTGTGGTTATTATTTATTTTGCTGTGAACAGGCAAACATTTCAAGTCAACGCCGAAAAGTGAAGAAATACCAAAGAGCATTTTGGATGTCTTGATATATGCGATATCAATCAACAGCGGATACACGTCCAGAGTTCTTGTAAAATTTATTTCTATTTTCATACATTCGTTTTAATTCAGTCAATGCTGGAACAATTGTCACTTGGAATTTGTTATAATATTTTTTTAATTAATTACTTTTTTTCAGTTCAGTTCGTGGAACAGCAATAGGTATATTTAAAGTCACATTTAGCACTGTCTCTCTTGTCAGTCACTTCAACCAAGAAATTTCAATAAATGTTTTGTGTTTCAACAAACTATGTTGCCCAGTTCCTACTTTCTGATGTAGTTTCATATGGATCTCCAACTGCAAGAAACCTTTAGATAATTATATTATGTGCCATTAATTATCTTATAACCATCCTTGATTGCTCCATTGTAAATCTAACATTATCCATTCTTGACAACTCATATCTGTGCTTGTGCATTTGCTAATCATCATCAGTCCATTGACAACTGCCACAGAACTTGCAGTTTCTTTATGACTTTTCCAAAGTTTAAAGTATATTATTCAAGATGATGATGATAATTCATTTTGTCAGAAGATAATTATTTTGAATTTGTCAAAGGTCACACATAAGGTCATTGCATCAATAGTTGCAGTCGATGTAGTAATCATTTCATTCCATCTCCTCATCTCCATCATCTCAACCTGAGCAATGTATTCATTTCAAAAATAACATTTCGTGTTATAGCCTCCAGAAAATCCTGGGGAGTTGCCAAAGCAAGTGGGCAATAAAACAGAATGTGCACTTCTTGGCTTTGTCTCTGACTTGGAGCAAAATTATGAAGCAATTCGGGAAGAACACCCTGAAGAAACTCTGCACAAAGTCTACACATTCAATTCAGTCCGAAAATCAATGACTACAGTCATCCGTATCAAAGAAGGACACTTTCGAATCTTCACGAAAGGAGCATCAGAAATTGTCTTAAAAAAGTAAGGGTCAAATGAAGCAACCATGGTAAAGATCATAACCTGTTTGAAGAGTCTAGTTTAATTACAAAAGCCCAGGAGTAGTGGTTAAGTTTGCAGATATGATTTTAGAGTGACCTTACTTGAATGATGCTAAAAATTAGTGTCATTCAGAAAAATTGTTAAATAATTTGTGTGCTGCCAATTGTGCTTTGTTATGGAAATTCTGAGTCTTTTGTGGTTTACGCAAATCTTTCAGTGGTAAGAATGAGAAGTAAACTGCAGTCGGCAAGTCAGCTAGTCTAGAAACCTGGATGTGGCCTCTCTCCCTGTATTTATCCATTTGTACTTGTTGTAATGCATGGCAATGCATAAATACTGGTTTAGAGTGAGGATTCTGTCCGCTTAGGTTTTGCAGAAATGTGTCTTGTCGTACTTCAGAAGATCTATCACTGTATAAGTACTTGACAAAAGATTCTTGTCATTGCTCTCAGTCCAAATAAAAATTCATGATTAATAAAACCATGAAGTTTATGTCATAATAACATGCAGTTATTGCCAAAATAATTATTTTGTTCTTTCAATATTATGCAATTAATAAATTTAAAAAAGTTTTACGACTTTGATGGCGTTTTCACGCATGATCACAAATGTTTTTTTTATGTTGTAGCTTAATAAAATAATAATGTTCATTTATCTTGAGCAGAGCCGTTTTAACGCCTAGGCACGCGAGGCACGGGCCTAGGGCCCCGCGCAACAGGGGGGCCCCGCGGCGACCCAAAATAATAGACTACGTCACATAACAAATGAGCAACATGTTATGCGAACTTTGATGTATGTTAAGCTAACATTATTTTATTTTACGCTTTTAGTGCAAATATTGCTATGCGAGCTTTGTCAGCAGTAGGCCCTATACTATATTATTAACAAATGTAACAAAATGGCATACATGCACAGAGAAGGCATGAATGCAATACTCTATATCTGAGACTGAGAGATTGAAGCGGAAATCGGATTACGTTCAGTGTTTTATCTAGGCATCTTCATGGGGAGCTCTATCTAGAAGTGACTACCCAGACATTACATTTTGATCAAATAATAGTTTTTAGTTGCCGTTTACATTAGCGTTATACCCGAGCTGTAATAGGCCTACATTGATATTAGATTTAAAAATGTGATTATAATGATAAAATCCACTAATATAATATATTCAATGAGTATAAGCTAATAGTTTACTGTTAATATTTGTACAAAGACTATTAAATATAATTATACATGTAGGGCCTACATGTATGGCATCATTAGTCTACTACATGGCTTCTCGATTTTGGCAGTTCTTCCTTGGTTTGTGCAACATTTGTAACTATAGTCTGATAACTGTGTCCTGGTCAGCAATGTAGGACCTTTTTGAGTAAAGGGAATAAGCTAATTCCAGTGCAAGAAAGTCGGGCATAGACTATGCACCTGTCTGCAGTTACGCATTATAACTGTAATGGTCCAGAAGCAGCAGAACTGAGTTGCAGAACTTGATATACAAATAAATTTGCATATTATACTAATTGAAATTTTCAACCACTCTTTTTGTCAGCACTGAAATAATAGTAATTTTGTTAGGATCGCAGTTTGCAATGCTACCATTACATTCTGGAAACTGATAACGAAATTATTATAATTGCAAGAACATTTATTGAAGTTTTAGACTATTCAGGTCAGCATTGCAATAGTCGAGAAATTTTGTTAAAATGGCAGCTTAAACTGCTGCCATTGCAATGTAAAAATTCAAAAATTTCTGGTGGGGAGGGGCACATTCCTTTCCCTTGCCCCTCCTCCCCACTCGGCGCTACGCGTCTCAGCGATCGACCGGCATATACTCGCTCTCCGTTCCCAGAAACCTTGATTTCCCCCCCCCCCTGAAAGGAGGGGGAACTAGATTTAGTCTAGATGAGACTGATAGTTACGTTTAGAATTAGTGTTTGTGCCTAGGGCCCCAAAATTCCTTAAAACGGCCCTGATCTTGAGCAGTGTATTGCACGTACGCTTAAATCTGCGTAATTGTTGTAATGAAACTTTGCTGATTTCTGATATTGAAGATGTAATTGGATTCTCGGAAATGATGGCAGCATAAATAACTTCAGCGTTAAGGATCAAGAGAAGATGATTGAAAATGTGATTGAACCGATGGCTTCAAATGGAATGAGAACCATCTGCATTGCGTACAGAGATTTTACACGTCAGTACATTATTTTATCTTTAAGAGATTTGCTGTAACTGTCTTTGTCTTATCATTCATTCACTGTTATCCGTGCTTTCATATGGAACTCGCTATATTCTCATATTCTCAGCTTCTCATAGGTATAGAGCGTCTTTTGCTCTAACTTGAACTTACCTCTTCCTGTCTATTCAAGGCTTTTAATAGTGACCATCTTTGGAACTTTATGAGGAGAACATTATAAAAGTACAGCTTTATTGTATTGTATTATATACAGTATATTTCAGAGTTTGTGTTCTAGTGTTCCAGCATTCACCCTTGTGCCTCATTTGACAAAAGCCTTATTTTTAAAATCCAAATATGTTGTCATTCTTTCTGTCGACCAATAAAAATGCTATTTGGCATAAAGCTCATTAAGTCTCTGTGATTTTTTTAAACAGTGAACAAACCATTTTTAATTTGGAAAAGAAACTTTTATTTATTTTCTAATAATGTCTGCAAATGTTTCTGTGCAACGTAATTTCAAAACCTCAAACAATTGTAGAAATGATTCTGACTTTCCACGGCACATACTACACCATTGTTAACACTAAACAGCTCGATGTTTTTGATGAAGTCACTATATAAGTGCTAAGTCACATGGCATTCTAGAAGTCTCATTTATCAGAACACAATTATTTGAAGTTTTCAGGTTTCTCATTATTTGCATAAATAAATCAGCACACGTAGATGATGGAGTGAATGATTGATTGGTTGATGGTTGTAAATGTTGCAGAAAACTCAACCGAGGCAAATGAAGAGAAGATTGAAAGTGAACCGAACTGGGAAGATGAGGATAACATCATCTCTCGACTGACTTGCATTGGAATCGTGGGAATTGAAGACCCTGTTAGACCAGAAGTAAATTATGCTCTCACCCAGTCAAACTTCACTAGAATTTAAATTTAATTTGATCAAATCTGAGATTGATTGATTCTGAGATTTAGTTATTCTGGCCTTGTGATAGGTGGATAGATAAAGATGATAAGTATTCATGTGTGGTTGGTGGTTGTGTAGGTGCCTGATGCGATAAAGAGATGTCAGAGCGCAGGCGTCGTCGTTCGAATGGTCACAGGAGACAACGTTAACACCGCGCGATCGATTGCCATGAAATGTGGAATTCTGAGACCAGACGAAGACTTCTACGTTCTCGAGGGTCAAGAGTTCAACAAGCGAATTCGCTCTCATCCAGACGCACCAGTGAGTCCACGATGATCTCGAAAAGATCTGGAAAAGTTTTCTAATTGAATGATTTGTGTTATTCGATGTTCGCCTTCTGTCGTTTTTCCATATTTCCAACTCAGAATTTGAGCATTTTTATTGACAGTATTCATAGCAATGCTTATCAACATGAAAGAAGGAGAAGAAGGAGAGAGAAGAGTACAGTACTACAGTATCTTTGGATAGTCAACAGAGGCAGCCATGGATATGAAGCATTTGCGACTTCATCCTTTGAAGCGTCAGCATGCGATGGCAGATTACATAAAATTATGTGTTCTTGTCTGAATTCTCTCGTTATGACTTGCCTTACTTTCTCTTCTTATCTCTACTAATATTCACACTTGTCTTCCATTTTTTTAATCACCTACTCTGCTCTACTCTCTACCATCTTGATGCAATATTCCTGTATTTTGGTTGATCAATTCTAGCAGGATCACTCCCTTTCTGGGTAACCCTTTCTCAGGGATTATTCACTTACTTAACACATTGACCGCCTACACGCCATGTTAAATGACTGGTTTAATTACGAGTTATCTCGTACGTGGCGGTCAATGTGTTAAACATTAGAATTGTTCTGTGTTTTCGTTGCACTGTTTTTTACTTGTGTCATTTTTAAAAACTATTTTGTTGCATTAGAACAGTTACTCTGAATAAAGAAGTTTGAATTTAATTGTATTGTCTGAATGCGTTTGATGTTTGTTGATGTTCGTAGGTTGACCAGGCTCTCTTCGATAAGGTCTGGCCCAAACTGAGGGTGCTCGCGCGGTCTTCACCACAGGACAAATACACTCTTGTCAAAGGAATCATCGAAAGTCGACTGAGTCGAAGTCGCGAAGTTGTCGCAGTCACAGGAGACGGAACAAATGATGGACCAGCGCTGAAAAAAGCCGATGTTGGATTTGCTATGGTAACCACTTTAACACATGTGACCTTTAAGAGACTTTTGTGTCACCGTTATCGTCAATGTCATCATCGTCATCATCATTGTCATCGTCATCATCATCGTCATCATCATCGTCATCATCATCATAATCATCATCATCATCATCATTCAGTCATTATGCTCTGATGTAGACATCTGACCCTTTGCACTGTTTACTCTTGTGAGTTCTTCATATAGCAGGATCAGATCCAAACTGAATGGAAACCAGTGGAGCAAATCAGATTCAGTTGCAAAGTGTACAGAAATCAGATTCGGACATAAATCACATTATGTTGCATTGTTTTCAATGCAATGTGAACAGTTTTACTGTAGAATATGGAGTTTAAACGAATGCCAACAATGGCATTGTTGTAAATTTACAATTGAATATAAATCATTAGATTAGATTAGATTAGCTTATGTTAGGTTAGATTGGATTAGCTTGGATTGGATTAGCTTGGATTGGTTTGGATTAGATTGGATTAGATTGGATTAGATTAGATTAGATTATGTTAGGTTAGATTGGATTAGCTTGGATTGGATTGGATTGGATTAGATTAGATTAGATTAGATTGGATTAGATTAGACTGGTTTGGATTGGATTGGATTAGATTAGATTAGATTAGATTAGATTGGATTAGATTAGATTAGATTAGATTAGATTGGATGATATGGTTTGATGTGAAAGTGATTCTGAACTTTTGCCAAAATTCAACTCAACGTTCTAACGACAAAAGCTGCATTGTTTTACCAGTCGCTTAAATTGCTACACTCATGTCGCTGAACTGTTATCAGTATCTCATCTTATTATTATTATTAGATTAATTTGTAAAGTGTTCAGTGGAAAGTTGTGTCGTGACTTAATAAACTGTAGGGAGTAAAAGGTCATCAAGGAAATTAATTTACTTCAAAATAATATTGACTTTGAAAATTTGTACTTCACTCCTCCAATGCTTTCCTAATTAATTATAAACTGACTGAAAAGTGGCTGATGTCTGATTAACGGTAATAAATTATTTTTTACAGGGAATTGCTGGAACCGATGTGGCTAAGGAAGCATCTGACATCATTCTTACTGACGACAACTTTTCCAGTATCGTCAAAGCGGTGATGTGGGGTCGCAACGTGTATGACAGCATTGCTAAGTTTCTACAATTTCAGCTGACAGTCAACGTTGTCGCTGTAATTGTTGCATTTCTGGGTGCTTGCATAGTTCAGGTAAAATTTTGTGCTGCTGATGATTACACTCTTAATTATGTACAATATAAGACCTGTCTAGAGGCTTTTATAATTATCAAGAACTCAGTTAGGCTCTGAAATACCATGGGCCTTGCTTGCAGTGCTCAAGGCTTGGCTTGCATAAAGAATGACGTTCACTGACTAACTATTCCAACGTTCAGTGTGATACATCTGAAGCAGTGTTGGATCGTTAGCTTTCAAAATAAAAATAAGTTACTAGATTGGAAAATCTAACAAGGTAAGCACAGGTAGTTTGCTACTGTAGAAAAGTAACTTGTAATTAGTTACAGCTACTTTTAAAAAGTAGTTTAGTATTTTTAGTTACTGTATGTGTGAGTGCTAACTTTAATTTTCCAGTCCCTTCATGATAAAATTAGATTTTCTCGAATAGCAGAAAAGTGTTCAGAGATATGAGCATGAAGGAAAGAGAAGGAGATATGAGCATGAAGGAAGGTCCGAGTCAATATAACTCGCATGAACCAAAGAAATTCAGGTTGATGATAAGGCACCTTTAATAATATTTTTAGCGCCATTTTATGCCCTTAAAGAAGTTTGTATCAGTTTCTAGAATTGAGGCTTAACGTTTGACAATGCGTATATGTATGTCTGTATGTGCATGTAATGTGTTTGATTCCTTACCAGTAACTCTTTCATTTCGCTGTTTGTTATTTACATCACAGACTGTAGGCTATCCTTCTTTTTTTTCTCATTTTACAGGACTCTCCTCTGAAGGCAATCCAGATGCTCTGGGTTAACCTGATCATGGATACTTTGGCTTCTTTGGCGTTGGCAACTGAAATGCCGACTGAGGAAATTCTGCAACGTAAACCGTATGGACGGACAAAGGCTTTGATATCAAGGACAATGATGAAGAACATCGTCGGTCATTCGATCTATCAACTTGCCGTCATCTTCACCATTCTCTTTGCAGGTTCGTCAGTCTCACATTTCATCATTATCTTAGACATAAGTCAAATTTTATAGGCATGCCGCCTGTTTCAAGCGTTATCTGTAGTGTTATTAAAATACCGTGTATTTGCATAAAAAAACCCAGGTGGTCAAATGAAGTTAAGCTGAATTAAGTACCCTAATGCAGTTTTGTCGGGCTATTATATGCGAAACGTCTGCTTAACTAAATTTAATGCAGACACCATGCTAGAAATATTGTTTGTGAGCGGCAGTCAACTAATCTTGTTTCATGTGGTTTTAGGAGAAGTGTGGTTTGACATAGACAGCTTGTTTCATGTGGTTTTAGGAGAAGTGTGGTTTGACATAGACAGCTTGTTTCATGTGGTTTTAGGAGAAGTGTGGTTTGACATAGACAGCTTGTTTCATGTGGTTTTAGGAGAAGTGTGGTTTGACATAGACAGCTTGTTTCATGTGGTTTTAGGAGAAGTGTGGTTTGACATAGACAGCGGACGTATCGATACAGACAGTGAATGCACTCAGTCGTCGAAACCGTCGCAGCATTACACGATGATATTCAATGCTTTTGTCATGATGACGCTTTTCAATGAGATCAACGCACGAAAGCTGCATGGCCAGAGAAACGTCTTTTCAGGCATTCTACGCAATCCCATCTACATCATCATCTGGCTGGCAACATTTGCATCTCAGGCAAGCAGATCAGTTATTCATTCAACGCACGATTCATGCTTATGCTGCTTTTCATGTTCTCATTGTTAGAAAAACGACAGTAGGCCATTAGTTATCAGACGATCCCTCTATGTTGGTCACGTGACTACTCTGTTGAGCGTGCCTCTCGCCATGTTGTTAGACATTTTGTTTGTTTGATCGGTTTGCTGGAAATTATATTCTGCTATCAGGTTATGGGCCCAGCTACCGGCCAGTTACCAAGTAATGCTTAAAAGTTTAGAAATAAGACAGTGACTCGGAATATGCGACTTTGTAGGTTTAAAAGAAATCGGAACTTTTCGATAGTAAACCTATGTTCGAGCGTTGGTAAAAATCGCTAACAAGTCGCGTGAGTCAGCTAGTCAAAGAAGAAGCACAAAATGGCGGAATCAAACGAAACAAAGTTTACGATAACAAAATTGAACAACAGCAATTATCAAGTCTGGAAATTCAAGGTAAAAATGTTATTAATTAAAGACGATTTATGGACAGTTGTGAATGACGACACACCTGACCCAATTCCAGACGGTTGGCAAAGAAAGAACGAGAAGGCGCAATGCACAATATCATTATCAGTTGAAGATAACCAGTTAATACACATTTGCAATTGTAACAATGCAAAGGAAATGTGGCGGGAGTTACAAAAGGTGCATGAAAGATCTAATCTGAGCAGTAAAATGTATCTGCGCAAAAAGCTATACAAGATAAAGCTACAGATTAATCAGAACATGCAAGAATACATAAGTGCAGCCTTGCAACTCGTTGAGCAATTGCGTGGTGTTGGTGAAGAAGTTACTGATCAACAGGTGGCGACTCTATTGCTCTGTGGTTTACCAGATGAGTACGAAACATTGATAACAGCTTTAGAAGCCAGAGACGAAGATGAGCTTACTCTAGAATATGTTAAAAACAAGCTTGTTGATGCATACAAGCGCAAGAAAGATTCAGAAAATGATTCAACAGAAGCAAAAGATGAATCAGCAATGTACTCAAGCAATTCGAGACCCAGTAATCGCACTAACTATCGTCATGATAAACAGCATAAAGACAGAGAAACAAGAACTTGTTTCATATGCAAAAAGGCAGGTCATTTAAAAGTGGATTGTAGAGTATGGAAGGCAAGAATGGAGCAAGAAAATAAACAGCCAAAATTAAAACACAAAGCCAAAAATGTTGTAACAGAAAGATTGAGTGATCCAGGCAACGATGACACTAATCATAGCAGTTTTACAATCGGCATTGGTCAGAGAACAAGTGACTGGTTTATAGACTCCGGAGCCACAACCCATATGACAAACAATCTGAATTTCTTTACAGAACTGGACCAAACGAAGTCTGACAAAATTTACATTGCTAATGGAACATGTCTAATTGCAGATGGAATTGGAAATGGTTTTCTGGAATGCATTTTAGACAATGGCACAGTGAATAGAATTAAAGTCACAAATGTTCTATATTCACAAGGATTAACAGGAAGTTTGTTATCAGTGAAGCAACTGGCAAGCAAAGGAAAGGAAATTGAATTTTCGGGTAACCAGTGTTCGATAAAATACAATGGAAAGTTGTTGGCTGTGGGAAAATCTGAAAACAATTTATACAAGTTGTCATGCAAGAATATTCCTGAAGTTGCAAACATGGCCAAGTTCGAAACTAAACATGAAAATTGTATTCATGTGTGGCACAGACGTTTAGGGCATAGAGATCCAAACGCTGTTAAAGATATTAACAAGCAAGGAATTGCCACAGGAATTCAAATCAAAGAATGTAATGTAAAGGTGAAATGTGAACATTGCATTAAAGGAAAGGCCACACAGAAACCATATCCTGAAGCCAGTACACATCGCACAAAACATCCGTTGGACTTGATCCACAGTGATGTTTGTGGTCCAATGAAAACAATGTCATCAGGAGGAAGCAAATATCTTGTGACATTTATCGATGATTTTTCACGATATACAAAATGTTATCTTATTCAAAGGAAAGACGAAGTATTCGGGAAATTTCAAGAATTCATTGCAGAAGTCAGTAATAAGTTTCAAAGAAAACCGAAAATCCTAAGATCGGACAATGGTGGTGAATACACTGGAAATAAGCTGAGAAACTATCTGAAGCAAGAAGGAATTCAACTTCAAACAAGTGTACCATACTCACCATCGCAGAATGGAGTAGCTGAAAGAAAGAATCGATCAATAATCGAAATGGGAAAATGTATGCTACTCGATGCAGCACTACCGCTGAAGTACTGGGGAGAAGCAGTTATGACAGCGGTGTACTTGCAAAACAGACTGCCAACGAAGGCTACAGATAAAACACCTTTTGAATTGTGGAATGGAGAAAAGCCAGATCTTTCACATATCAGAATATTTGGATGCAAGGCATATGCATACATTCCAAAAGAGAGAAGAACTAAATTCGATGATCGAGCAATCGAAGCAATCCTAGTAGGATACAGTGAACAATCAAAAGGATACAGGTTGCTGTTGAAAGATTCAAACAGAATCATAATCAGTCGCAGTGTAACATTTGATGAACATGAATCAGATGGGATGACAATTACAGAAGTAATTATAAATCCAGAGAACACAGAATTAAAATCAGAGCCAGTTAAAAATGAAAATGAAGTCAAAACACAGATGCCTAATCAAGTCAATGAAGATGACAAAAATGAAACAGCTGACGCAGAAATAACAGATGAAAATGTTGTTCAACCCAGAAGATCTACCAGAAGTAACAAAGGCATACCAGCAGAAAGACTATCATTAATGGTTCAAAATGAAATCAGAAAGGAACCTTCATCATGGAATGAGATGAAGATTTTACCAGACGATGCACATAAATTTGGTGAGGACTACGAAGATACATTCGCACCAGTAGCCAAATATACAACTTTGAGAACATTGTTGACTGTTGCTGCATCAAAGAATTTGAAAGTTAATCATTTTGATATCAAAACAGACATTTATGGACTTAAACAATCAGCCAGAAGTTGGAATCAGAAAATAGACTCTATTTTGAAATCAGATGGATTCCAGCAGAGTGAAGCTGATCTGTGTCTGTATACAAAGAAGTGCAACAACGTGATTGTTTACATATTGTTATATGTTGATGATCTGCTGATCTGTGGAAATGCAGAGATGATCAAGAAAACAGCAAACATGTTAAGTCAGCAATTTGAAATCAAGGATTTAGGTGAAGTCAGTTTATACCTGGGAATTCAAATTGAAAAGGACAAACAAGGCAATTACTTGATTTCTGAAATCAATAAAATTCAGGAAATTATTTCTGAGTTTGGTTTAACGAATGCAAATGGATGTGCAACACCAATGCAAGTGGACTATTTAAATATAACAGGAGAAGAAAATTTGCTCAGCTCAAATGAACAATATCGACAAGCAGTGGGGGCATTGTTGTACATAGCTACTACAACAAGACCAGATATTGCAGCCGCAGTTTCTATTTTATGTCGGAAAGTCAATTCACCACGTCAGTGTGACTGGACTGCAGTAAAAAGAGTTATCAGATATCTCAAGGAAACAATTAACTGGAAGTTAAAGCTTGAAGCTGTTGGAGATCTGAAACTGATTGGGTATGTTGATGCAGATTGGGCAGGCGACAGATCGGATCGCAAGTCAACCAGTGGATACCTGTTTAAGCTCGGAGAAGGAGTAATTTCATGGATATCGAAGAAGCAAATATCCGTAGCTCTGTCATCTACAGAAGCTGAATATATTGCTGCTTCTTTGGCAAGTCAAGAATTGGTTTGGTTGAGACAGTTGTTATCTGATCTACATTTACCGTGCATTGAATCAACGACGCTGTATGAGGACAACCAAGGATGCATCAAGATTGCAAGCAACGAGAAAATCAATGCAAGAACCAAGCACATAGATGTTAGACATCATCATCTTCGAGACTTACAGTTTCGTGGGATAATTAACTTGGAGTACTGTCCTAGTGACCTAATGCTAGCAGACATTATGACCAAGCCTCTAACAAGGGACAAGCTGTGTAACTTAAGAGATAAGATTGGCTTGTGCCTTGATAACTAGAAACTAATGTTAGATGGGGGTACTGTCGAGTGGGGGTGTTAGAAAAACGACAGTAGGCCATTAGTTATCAGACGATCCCTCTATGTTGGTCACGTGACTACTCTGTTGAGCGTGCCTCTCGCCATGTTGTTAGACATTTTGTTTGTTTGATCGGTTTGCTGGAAATTATATTCTGCTATCACTCATAACATATCTAATGACTTTGCAGTAGTAGTCCATTATGTGCCGTGAGGTCCCGTTTGCAAAATGGTGTTGGGGGAGTTTCTCACTTCCAATCAGTCAGTGGGTCCCTGGACATGAAAAATCACCGAGGTGCTTGTCCGCCATGACGTCACGAATGACGTAATCGACAAATCCAATATGGCCGCCGCCGGCCATATTGGAAAATTCATCTTCTTTATTTCTTGCAGTATATGCACGTGTAATACCTCTAATGGTACTGATTAAGGTATGTAGAATTCATTTCTGATATTGTTTTTGTCATCAGAGGTCATCTTGAGGTCATAAGGTCATGGTCAATGTCATTTTTTCATCTTTTTCATTTCCTTCAGCTTATGCACGTGTAATACCTCTAATGGTACTAATTTAGGTATGTAGAATTCATTTCTGATATTGTTTTTGTCATCAGAGGTCATCTTAAGGTCATAGAGGTCATGTCAAGGTCACTGAGTTTCATATTTTTCATTTATTACAACATATACACATGTGTAATACCTCTAATATAACTGATTCGGATATGTAGAATTCATTTCTGACATTGTTTTTGTCATCAGGGGTCATCTGAAGGTTATGAGGTCATGTTCATTGTGTGTTGCAAGTGGTTGGCATGGTCCACCAGGAGGGCCCCTCGCTGTAACTATGTGACCTCTGAGGCCCTCTGATCCACTGCTTGTAGGAGGGAGTGCATCAATTCCGAACGTGTATGTAATATAGTTGTCTAATCTCATCTGGTCGAACATCTCAAATGCTGTAATTGACCTTGGCTCTGCTCAGATACGTACCAAGTACTTCTCTACTATGCTGCATCTTGCTCTAACAGCGTGTCCGTCTCTCCAAAGCTTGTTAGATACTGTAGCCTAGTGTTCTGGGTTGCATGCAATAGCTGCGATGGCTGCGTGTATGGATCCCACCTTGGACGTAGGCATGCAGGTCAACAGCATAAGATTGGATATGGACAGCCATAGCTGTCAGCAGGAAACCCGGATCGGCGGTGTAGATTATGCAAAGGGACCCACGAGGATCTAGTTGACTCGTAAGCTACCATGAAGGAGCGATCATGCAGAAAGGAAGCAAGCCAATCAAGTGCATTTACAGAGAGGTCGAAGAAAATCGATAAACCCTTGCATCTATAGGCCCTATGGTGCTGGATAGCACTGTATAGATACAAAAAGAATGTAGTGATCAGCATTGTAAAATTCAGAGCTCATGTCAAATTAGACAGTGCAGTGCAGTGAGAGTTCTTGGATCTATCGATAACACCGTATCTGTGTAAGAGAAAAGGCGGATAAGTAATGTTTATGTGGAATGTCGCTTGCGAAAACATGCCTGGAAATTGGGGAAGGTTATTTTTCAAGATAATGCATATGTTATGCAGCAACAATCCTCTCAAGAATTGTGACTGAGGTTTAGGATGATAGACTGTAGGTCGTATGTAAAAAGGTTGGTGGTGGACTACTATCCGTGGCTTCACGGACTGTATATATAGTTAAATGCTGTCAAGAGGTCCATGGGCACATCGAGTGCTGAATAATCTTGATCTCCCAGTAGCTTCTCTACTTTTCATTATACTGACAGTGCATTTATCAGACTTATCCACGATGATTGCTCGGCAGCTGATTTTGGCTTGTCTGTAGCGCCTCTCCAGGTGTTTGGAATGTCCACTATATCCCCGTGGGTCCTTTTGCATAATCTACACCGCCGATCCGGGTTCCCTGCTGACAGCTATGGCTGTCCATATCCAATCTTATGCTGTTGACCTGCATGCCTACGTCCAAGGTGGGATCCAGACACGCAGCCATCGCAGCTATTGCGTGCAACCCAGAACACTAGGCTACAGTATCTAACAAGCTTTGGAGAGACGGACACGCTGTTAGAGCAAGATGCAGCATAGTAGAGAAGTACTTGGTACGTATCTGAGCAGAGCCAAGGTCAATTACAACATGTGAGATGTTCGACCAGATGAGATTAGACAACTATATTACATACACGTTCGGAATTGATGCACTCCCTCCTACAAGCAGTGGATCAGAGGGCCTCAGAGGTCACATAGTTACAGCGAGGGGCCCTCCTGGTGGACCATGCCAACCACTTGCAACACACAATGAACATGACCTCATAACCTTCAGATGACCCCTGATGACAAAAACAATGTCAGAAATGAATTCTACATATCCGAATCAGTTATATTAGAGGTATTACACATGTGTATATGTTGTAATAAATGAAAAATATGAAACTCAGTGACCTCGACATGACCTCTATGACCTTAAGATGACCTCTGATGACAAAAACAATATCAGAAATGAATTCTACATACCTAAATTAGTACCATTAGAGGTATTACACGTGCATAAGCTGAAGGAAATGAAAAAGATGAAAAATGACATTGACCATGACCTTATGACCTCAAGATGACCTCTGGTGACAAAAACAATATCAGAAATGAATTCTACATACCTTAATCAGTACCATTAGAGGTATTACACGTGCATATACTGCAAGAAATAAAGAAGATGAATTTTCCAATATGGCCGGCGGCGGCCATATTGGATTTGTCGATTACGTCATTCGTGACGTCATGGCGGACAAGCACCTCGGTGATTTTTCATGTCCAGGGACCCACTGACTGATTGGAAGTGAGAAACTTCCCCAACACCATTTTGCAAACGGGACCCCATGGCACATAAAGGACTATAGTTGTCTCACATGATCAATAGCAATGTCTTTGTTGCAAATTTGCAGATACAATATCTAAGATGGCAATAAGATAATGAAATTGTGTTGTAAGAGATGGTAAGTCATCATGCTCATTTTTGAACCATGCTAATCTCTACATTTTTAGTTTCAGTTTGTACAACCTATTTTCTCTCCATTTATTAATCTTTACTACTTTACTCTACTTTACTACTGTGCACTGAAGTCCTTGGATGTCAATGGCATTGCTTGTCAATTGACGGCCATAACTAGGCAGACTTCTGGATGGTGTTGAGAGTCATTCTTGGCATCGAGACGTCTGGAAACAGGTTTCTGATGTCGTGGTCTCGGTCTCATTCTTGGAACCTATTGTCTTGAAAATTCACACAAATTATGCACAAAATTGCCACATAAATGTCCAACTGAAGTGACCAACAACAGCTATGCTTTAAAACGATTGAAGTGTTAAAAGCGAAAATATATAAAGAAATGTTCAGATGTTCCATAAATTCATCTGCAGCTATAGTCACTTGTTGCATGAAATGAATAGCACTTCGCTTCCGCACGGATCAAGGTCGCTGCGCAGTGAATCTGGTGAGATGGGGGCAAGCTGATGATCCACTGTGCTGCTGTGGAGAAAGACAAAGACGATGTCGCACATTGTGAATGAGTGCCGCCTTCTTCGTTTTCCGGGAGGACTCCAGGCATTACATCTTGCTGAGGGTCTCGCCGCGGTGGCATGGCTTGGTGCGAACTGCATTCGCTAAAGAAAAGAATAGCACTTGAAGTTGCTGCTGCTGCCTCTTCCCAACTTTTCTGATCTTTCATTCTGTGAGTTAAGGCAAGAGCTGTAGGAGTTGCCAAATGGAAAATGTTTAGAATTGGCAAACAACACCAGCAAATATAAATAAATGTGTTTCTGTTTGTAGGTTCTGATTGTGGAATTCGGCAATATAGCCTTCCAGACAACTCCTCTGAACATAGAGCAATGGTTGTGGTGTCTATTTCTTGGCGTTGGAGATCTGCTGTGGGCTCAGGTGAGTGCTGAAAAATATCCCACACCTCCCTCCTGCTCTTGGCATTTGCGTTGGAAACCATCGCTTACCCACAGTAATTGTAACGCAATTACAGTTACCTGTCAATCAAGTTTATAGCCTGTTGTTGTAATTAACAGACGAGCATTATTTGTAATTTTAGTACTCAGCCCTAGACATTAATTCCAACAGCTGTCACTGAAATGGACAGGTCATGTCTGTAGAAGAAAGACGGTTATTTGAACAGTGGTGGACTAATAATTATTGCTTGATCTTGTTTCGTATTTGTTCAGTTGGTGACATCCATTCCAGCAAAGAAATTGCCAAAATCGATGCGCATGGGAACTGTGACAAAGAAAGAAATTGCCCTCATAGAAAACAAGGATTCGGCAACAGATGAAGACTTGGGTGATCGTGGCCAGATACTCTGGATACGTGGTCTATCACGTCTTCAATATCAAGTACGTTATTACTGTACTTGCTTTTCAATTAGGATTCATTATAACAAATGAAATGCAGCAAGGCACTTGGCAGAAATAGAATTTGATGTGACCAAATATCCTATCATTCCGATAAGTTGTGGAACCTCCAAAGCATGGGCAAACTGCAGATAGGAAAATTGAAATGAAAATGGGATAAATTTAGTTCAAGTTCTGTTATAAGGAACGTTTGTGTTGAAATTACAATGAGTTCTGCCTAACATTCTGCAAACTATATTTTATGATCATTGATGACCTTCACCCATTCTTAGCCTTTTTCTCCGTGGCCAGAACAGTCTTATTTAGTGATGATGGCTGAGAATAAATCAACTGCCAACAATAAAGTATGGTGTACATCTGTGTGATGTTAAGTTCATTAGCAACAATTGTTGTAGTGGTTTACTTCAGTAGCGTCATGCTGTTTGGTCTTATTTTAATGCTACAGGTTCGCGTTGTCAATGCATTCCGAATGGGTTTGGAGGCAGACAGCTTCGACCGTTACAGTTTGTCTTCCGCTTACAGTCAGCATTCCCTGCGAACACTGGCCATGCGAAGAGCTGCGTCCACTGCTCAGGCGGATACACTAGTGCCTCCTTCCGTAGATGGACAGTCAACTGGCGTTGTATAGTCTAACGATCTGCAATTGTGGCAAAAACAAATGATGCCATTTTTAAGTCGGAGAAGAATTTCCCCTAAATAATTAACCTGAATAGCCATTTTGAGTTTCAACGCTGAACGTGAAGTGAACATTTCATTGCTTTAATCTGTTCTATTTCGATAATATAACCACTTCTCTGAACCTAGGACTGGCTGCACTGCAGTGATCTCTCTTTCCTATTCAAGTCTACATCCTCTGCAACCCAGTAACCCTTACTTAACATCTGTTACCTTGTCCATCTTCAACTAAACAAAACTACTTATGGGTCCATCCACATATTACGTTAAAACAAAATCGATTTTACATAACCCTCTCCCTCTGTTGCACTTCATGCATTCTATAGAGCCCCATGCACACGTACAAATGACCTTCTCTACCCCTTACAAAAGTTAATTAACTAAAGTCCTCTATAAGACATTATTTTTGTTGAACATCATATTGCATAGTGCATACGTAATATATGGATGACCCATAGCCTGGATAAATAATTTGCGGTCAAGATCTTCCGCTGGTTTCTGACACAGTTAACACCAGAGAATCGAGGAATTTAAGAATTCACTCGTAGTTAGTAACACATTGACGCTGATATTAGACGTAGAAATTTTGATGCTTTGTTGTGTGCTTTGCTGATACCATAATAACTATGGAGTAGCGTTTGTCTGTAGATATGCAAAATTAGAACAAAATCAACATCTGAAAGATAGTGCACTGTGTAGTAGCTGAATACACACTATCAGCACAGTGACTGGCAGTTCATACATTGTATACTTGTTGCATAACTGACCAGGAATATCTGGCAAGTAAATTATTATGGGCGCTTTATAAGCCAAGATTCGTGTATTCCTTGGTTTGCCATACTCAATTCCAATTTCTTGGAAATTGCATTAGTTTCTTAAGTTACATATGTTCAGCTTGCAGTGAGAAATTGTGGAATTGAACGATGTTTGCGTTAATGGCCATGACAGTTGTATGACAATGGTATATTACAAAGGTTTTTATGGATCTCCGTTGTTTTCTGCCTGTCTTTCAAGGATCGGTCTGTAATCCGTTTTCAATTTATTACTTTCAATACCAACTCCTCATGTGATTTCCATGATTATTGGTGTCCCGTCATTAGTGCACTGGACAAAAGCGCGCCAACAAAAGTGAACGGACAAAAGCGTGCCAACAATTGCGTGCTGCAAAATTTGCCCGACAATTCCCAGCACGCTTTTGTCGGTGCGTTTTTGTCCTGCATGGTAATGACGAGTACCATAATTAATGACAATGTGGATTTTTTGGCTGTGGTCCAGTTAAGAGCCTGGAATAGGAAATGTAATCCCGGAGCATTTTCTCAATCCTCATATTCACAAAGGAGTCGATCTTAGAATACCGGGATTGATTAATTTGACAATTATAAAATTCTTCTCAGTGTAGTATAGTAGTAGTGCTGTAGTACTTCAAATACAGTAATGCAATAAGCTTTGTGTACAGTACTTCAACCATGATTCTAAGCTCAACCAAAGTTGACTTTGAGCTTAAGCATCAGACATTGGCGTCTGGAAGTCGCAGGCTAGATTGACCGAAAAGAGTCGCTTAAAAAGAATGATTGCTTTACCTTATCTAGCACTTAACCTGACCAAACAATCTGGCTCTTGTGACGAGACATGAGAGAGAAATTCCACGATTATGCTACAGTACTTAGATTACATTACTCATGGTATACTATTCTATAAATGTCTCTACCTTCTCTGAGAAAGCAGCAATTAGTTTTTAGGACATGACAAATTGCGTTCACGTGCATAATGCATATGATTTGTTAAGCAGAATAGCAAAGCCTATATCAAGCAGCGGTTCTATCACTTTTATCAACTCCACCTTGCAATATCTCACAAGGTACTTTATGCTCCACACACACATATATTCTGTTCTGCTTGAAGCACTTCAATGGTTCACAGCCACTTACACAACACTGCTTAATTCGTATACAGATCAGGTCAAGCTGAACATTTCTCATTGAAAAAGTAAAACCACACACCGTAAATAACCCTAAGTGTGTAATTTGCATGACTGGGCGAAATTTGGTAAAGTAGACAGGAAATCAAGGAACTTGTAAATCTCCAAAGGCAGTAAAGCATCATGATAAGCATGATAAGT
Source organism: Lumbricus rubellus (assembly GCA_945859605.1). NCBI lineage: Eukaryota > Metazoa > Annelida > Clitellata > Crassiclitellata > Lumbricidae > Lumbricus > Lumbricus rubellus. Next base: position 17,397,466 of record OX243811.1, on the reverse strand, counting down.
CTGATTCATAGTTTTGCAAAGCATGAAGCTGCTTCATGTACGTGAACACAATTAATTGCAAACCAGCGTAGATCATTTAAATAGAAGATGCTTTTGCACAGGAACGTCTAGCCAGATTTAAAATCAAGAGGCAAATCCAGGAGATACCAGTTTAGGAGAGAGGTACTTCGGATGCAGGGGTATAAAGTTTTGAAATTTCAATCATTTTGCTGTTAACAATCAAGTATCACAGACCCTGGTACAAATCCTGGTCATTGGTCAATTGAAGAAGTTCCAGCAAATAAAAAGCAAGAGGATACAATTGCCTCATCCTAGCTACACCAGTAGTCCTAGCTCATGGCTACACATATGCTCTTGCATTGAATCCATTCCTACAATGCAGCATTTCTTGCATGCGTGCATTATATTCAGATATTTGCAATCGATTGATACAGCCTTGAAGCAAAGCCGTGAGTAGCTTCAAAGTAAAAAATTAGTCGGTCTGTTGGCTTGTGTGTTGCATTTGAATAACAAATATACATATCAAGATGAATCTGGTCAAAAAATCACATGATAATGTCAGTCGTTAATAAAACTGAACAGTGCCGATACAATAGTATATTATGTTGTAGTCTGCTGTCATCTTTCAGATCATATTCTTAGAAATCTCAGAGCCAAACTACACTTGCTCCATTCCACTAGAATATGTCAATCAGAAGACCAGACCATAATAATATCTGGCGAGCAACAAATACACAAATTATGCACAACCAAAACAGCCAACATTTCTCAAGGTTCTCAATTTCAGCAAAGTTTTCCACTGAACACAAGACTCGAAAATGTTGACCAGATGAGCGTCTCAAGCATCCTTCTTCTCGTTTTGTTGATCATGAAGCATCTCCAACGTCATCATCAAACTCATCACTGAAGTCATATATCTACAACGTCATCATCAAACTCATCACTGAAGTCATATATCTACAACGTCATCATCAAACTCATCACTGAAGTCATATATCTACAACGTCATCATCAAACTCATCACTGAAGTCATATATCTACAACGTCATCATCAAACTCATCACTGAAGTCATATATCTACAACGTCATCATCAAACTCATCACTGAAGTCATATATCTACAATGGCAAAATGCATTATTCATCAAAAAACAACATTTTTAAAGTTTATTTCATCAAATGCTCACGACACAGATGGTTTCACTGGTGGCATTCAGACAGTCTGGCGATTTACAGTCAGTGTAATTTAAAGTACGTGTCTGCTATTTTCTTCAACCCAACACATTTACTTATCCATGCAGAGAAGGGGAGTCACAAGGCATTATAGCTATGAATGTTGAACTTTTTCAGGACGTCTAAACAGTGCTTCATCAAGATTCCCAGTTAATGATAGAGAACATTATTTTTATGCAATCTGTTGCTACTAACGTCTGCATCTACCGTTGATGCGTGCAGTT